>CAUYRT010083923.1:0-22701 GCA_963574885.1 Lepilemur ruficaudatus | reverse complement strand
TTTTGAGACAGTGTCTCACCATGTTGCCTGGGCTAGAGTGGAAATTTCACATTATTAAACATGATAAATATATAAAACATTCTAGGCACATTGAACTCATTAAACTCTTACAGATTCTACTGATTTAAGTAGTATGAAATTTAAATTTGGGGACCAGGTGCTATCTACTCAAACTAATGTTATTTACATTTATGTCTTTGAGTTTAAAAACATTTAGGTCTATAGCTAAAGCTAAATATATTAATTTGAAAACTTCGATATGCATGGTAATATAAACTATGAAAGTGAATAAAGGTGCAACAGGTCCAAAGCAGATGGCCTTCAATCAAAACTAGCTAGCTATTTATTAGCCAGTGATGTGAAAGGGAACATAAAGAGGTCTTTAGATTTGAGAAATAACATCAGCAGTACTTGATGCTTGATTTTTCAACCAGGAGACAGGGAAACAGTGAAGGAGGTATCTGTTGGTTGTTTGAGGAACGTGTGTCTGTTTTTCTATATCTGATATAATATGCAAAAAAGTAGGTTGGCAGTGGGATGAGGGGATGGGACAAGAAGGTGAACTCTGCTTTAAACATGTTGATTTCTTTTGTGTTTATAAGCTATAGAAATAGACACTGAAAAGACAGCTGGATGTGTAGGCCTGGAGTCATACTCCATTGATCGACTAGTGGGGAAGGAGGTGTGAGACAATCTATTTTTCTCTCTCTCTCTCCCCCACCTTCTCTCATCTTCTTTTCTCAGAATTCAAATGTAGTTTAGTTAGTTTATCTAAAACTAACAACCAACCAATCCTTGACCCTTCAATTTTATCTTGTATTTTTCTTTCTTATTTATTTATTTGAATTGACAAATACATTGTGTGTATTTACCACATGCAACAACAATGCTTTGAAGTATATATACAGTCATGTGTTGCTTAACAATGGGCATACACAATGAGAAATATATCATGAGGTGAGTTCATTATTGTGCAAACATCATAGAGTGCATTTACACAAATGTAGATGATATAGCCTATTCCACACCAGGACTATATGGTATTGTGTAGTCAATTGCTTCTAGACTATAAACCTGTACAGCATGTTACTGTACTGAATATTGTAGGCAATTGCAACATGGTGGGAAGTATTTGCATATCAAATATAAAAAAGGTACAACAAAAATATGGTATTACAAACCTATGGGACCACTGTTGAATATGCAATTTGTTGTTGACCAAAATGTCATTATGTGGCGCATGATTGTGGAATGACTAAATTTAACTAATGAACATGTGCCTTATCTCACACAGTTATCATTTTTGTAGTGAAAACACTTTACACTCACCTAATATTTTTCAAGAATGCCATGTATTATTAACTGTAGTCACCATGTTTTACAATAGATGAATTGACATTTTTACTCTTAACCAAAATTTTGTATGCTTGAATCAAAATCTTCCCAAATCTCCCACCTCAACCACCCCAGCTCCTAATAGCCAGCATTCTACTCTACTCTACTTTTTAAATTCAATATATGAGGGAGATCATGTGGTATTTGTCCTTCTGTGCCTAGCTTATTTCACTTAGCAGAATGTCTCCAGGTCCATCAGTGTTGTTGGAAATGACAGGATATCCTTCTTTTTATGGCATAATAGTATTCCATTGTGTATATATAACACGTTTTCCTTATCAATTCATCTATTCATGGATATTTAGGTTAATCCCATGTCTTGGCTATTATGAATAATGTCGCAATAAACATAGGTGTGTGGATATCACTGTAACGTTCTGATTTTATTTCCTTTGCATATATACACAATAGTTGAATTTCTGAATCATATAATAGTTGCATTTTAAAATTTTCGAGGAACCTCCATACTGCTTTCCATAATGGCTGTACTAATTTATATCCCCCCCAAAAGAGTGTGCAAAGTTTCCCTTTTCTTAACATCTTTTCGAATACTTACTTTAATCTTTTTGATAATAGCCATTCTAACAGGCGTGAGGTGATGTCTCATTGTGGTTTTGGTTTGCATTTTCTTGATGATTACTGATGTTGAGCATTTTTTCATATACCTGTTTGCCATTTGTATGTCTTTTTTTGGGAAGTATATATTCCGTTCCTTTGCCCATTTTGAAAATCAGGTTTTTTGGGTTTTGTGGGTTTTTTTGTTCATTTGGCTGCTTGTGTTTTTTCCTTTTTTTTTTTTTTTTGCTATTGAGTTGTTTAAGTTTCCTATATATTTTGTATATTAATATCTTATCAGATGATATAGTTTGCAAATAATTTTCCTCATTCTGTGGATTGTCTCTTCATTCTATTGATTATTTTCTTTGCTAAAGAGAAGCTTTTTAGTTTTGATATAATCCTGTTGTGTATTTTTGCTTTTCTTGTTTATGGTTTTAGGGTCATATACAAAAATTCATTGCACAGATCAATGTCATAGAGATTTTACCATATGTTTTCATAGCTGCAAGTGTTATATTTCAGAATTTAATCCATTTTGAGTTGATTATTGCATGTGGCATGAAATAAGAATCTAATTTCATTCTTATGCATTTGGACATTCAATTTTCCCAACACGATTCACTGAGGACATTATTCTTTCTCTGTCATGTGTTCTTGGTGTTGAAAATCGGCTGGTTGCAAATATGAGGATTTATTTTTGAGTTCTCTACTGTGTTTCATTGGTCTATGTGCCCGTTTTTAAGGCATTACCATGTTGTTTTGGTTACAATATATTTGCAGTATATTTCTAAGTTAGGTAGTGTGATTCCCTTGTTCTTTTTGCTTGTCATCTTTAGTTATTCATGCTCTTTCAACATTCCAAACAAATTTTACAAATTTTTCTTTCATTTCGAAGAAGAATGTTTTTGAGATTTTGATAGGGATTGCATTCAATCTGTAAATGACTTTAAGCTGTATGAACTTTTTAATAATATCATTTTCCAACCCATTTTTCTTTATTTGAGTCTTTTTCAATTTCTGGCATCAATGTTTTATTGTTTTGAGTGTAGATATCTTTCACGTCCTTGATTGAATTTATTCCTAAATATTTTATTTTTTGTACCTATTATAAATGGATTTTTTCTTGATTTCTTTTTGTTATTTTCTGTAAATGTAGCAATAGAAATGCTGCTGATTTTGTATGCTAATTTTGTATCCTGCAAATTTATTGCAAATGCAGAAAATTTAACTTCCTTTCAATTTGGATTACCTTTGCTTCTTTCTCCTGTCTAACTGTTCTGGCTAGGCTACTTTTATGGTCCCCATGGTTATTGATGGCTGTTCCATCTCATATGGAGTTCCTCAGGACTCAGTCTCAGAGTCTTTTATGTAATCACTTCTATATGTTATCTTCCTTGCATGTCTCAACCACTCCCATGGCTTTAAATTCAATGTATTACAAATACACACACACACACACACACACACACACACACACACACACACACACTTTCAGATTTACTTCTGTCCTGCTCTTGTGGCTGAGTTTCATAGTTTAAAAAATCTGTTGTTTATGATATGCTCAAAACATTTGATTATAAACTCTTAACAATCCTACTTAAACCTGAATTACTTCTGTAATTTGCCACTAGTTATTTTAAAAAGAAGCATCCTCATCAATAATTATGTCTCTTTAACTTCTCACATTTTATTACTTACAATCCTGTTGAACAGATCTTCCAAATGTCACCAACTTTCCCCGATCTTTACTGCTATCACTCCAGTTCTATCCACCATCTTTAAAAAAATGCCATGATTATTTATTTTCTGTTATGGAGGAATTAAATTTTTCTGCAGAAGATAGGAAGGAATTGCTAAGTTTCAATGAAATCTATTCTAGCTGCTTAGAGAAATTAGGAAAAAAGTGAATAGAAATATGTAGAAGGACTGTAAAGTAGCAAGAAGGGTCTAGATAAATTTGGAAATGTGAAACTTATATTGGTACTAATTTGGCTGCTGGAGAGGTCTTATTCCTCCGCATATTGGTGATGGAAATAGAAAAGAGTGTCCGGATTACTGGTTTGCATTTTTTTTTTAGTTAATGCCACAAAGGATTGAAAAGTGATAATGATTATGGTTATGGCAAGAAAACAATTAACATAATGTTAATATGATGAAATTGAATTGAGGATAAAATTAAGACAAATCTATTAATAGACAGGAAAACATAGGAGAAGTCAAAGAACTGGATTATGATGTTAATACAAAAGTAATTGTTAATGAATTACACCTTTTGAAAGCATAATCCTACTCTCTCATTTATCATCTTATAAAAATAATATTGTTACTGATATATTAGACTGCCTTGAGGAAACAAGTTGTTTAATCTTTCTTTATATTTGTAGAATTGATCTAGAATGCTATAAATTTCTCTGTAGAATTTTTTAAAAATCTCAATCTCTTTGTTAACTTTAGTTACTAGCTATATGTTTCAATAATAGAACCCAATTTGTTTTGAGCATGCATTTTATTTAACCAAAAATAATCAGACAGCAAAGTGCTTTTGATTCTGTTAGTTGAGTGTGAGGAACAACAGCAACAGAATAGCTGGTTTATAAATCTCATGACCAGTCTTGTCGATTACTGCTTTGAGCTACACAAAAAATTTCAATGAATCGATTACATACTGACATGCTGTATTTTTTCAAAATCACATTACTCAGTATACTATAGACTCCAACACATCTGAAATCAGGAAACCTGTTCACCTTTTCTTAACTCGTATTTTATAAACTCATTTCACAAAATAATTCATAATTTGTCACGTCTATTAATACTCTTAAGAAATAATGTATTTTATCTATAATTTTAAAACTCTAAAGTAAAATGGAAGCCCATAAAGGCCATTATATAATGAAGTAAGAGATGTATTATCCTTACAATGGAAGGAAATAATGTAGGCTTAGAAGTGCTGCTGCAAATAATGTCACATAGTTTTATATTATATGGAGGGTAAAAGCAAAATGCAGACAGATTATAAAATAGTTATCAAGAATACAGAGAAGAGGGGCTTATCATTAAATGCTTTTGTTTCAGTATTAATTCTTAAGCTAGAGCTCTAAATATTTCCAGGCACTACCTTTAAAGGGTAAACTCCAAAGCTAATTGTAAGATATTGTGTCCGTGATGAAGAGAGGAAAAACAGAGAAAAAAATTTAAAGCATTCTATTTTCTTCAGGCAGTTCCAGAATTAGCTAATTTAGTATTATTTAATATTAATATTATCTTCATTGGGTAGGAGGTGTGAATGGTAATGCAATTCGAATAAATATTGGCAATGCTCTATTTTATGGTATAACTATAATTTTTAGTTTTCAATATGTTTCAAAAATTAAACTTTGACCATATACTAACATTAAGAAATATTTTTCAAGCGATATTTCATTAAGGATATCTTGTATTGCATTTCTAAGAAAGGTAGAAGTTGAGAACAGTACAAAGTCATCAGAGTTCTAAATTTTCACAGGTGCAATTTTCCGCATATAACTGCATATTTTCCCAATGCACAACAGTATGCATTTTTGAAAATATAAGGTTATATTTTTCTTAGATGCAAATAGAATCATTTCTTTTTTAGTTTTTTAAAAATTATTTTATATCATGCAGCTCTTTTCAAGTACATAATATCTATCATCTTATGCTAGTCAAGCATATTCTTTTAGGAGACTGTGGAACATCTGGAAAAACTTGTGAAAAATAAACCCATTTGAAAATATTTTAACGAGAATTATTATTTCGATGGTCTTCTGAAGAATGCTGAACAAAGATTTCTCCTTTCTGCCTCCTGATTCACTGTCAAGTAACTAATCAGACCTCCCCTTATCCACTCCCACTGCCCATATTTTACTTTTTTTTAGACTGTGAAATGATGAAGGGGTTGGCAAAAAGAAAACTTATCTTCATCAACCACCTGTATACTATTCAAAAGTTATTAGTAGAATTCAACATCTGTCCACAAAAATATTCAAAAGCCTAGAAGACTCAAGGGGCTCTCAATTTTTTTTCTCATCTTTCCACTTCTGCCATGACCCAAATATTTATATGTAATGTGTGCACACACTTTTCTTTGTTGAACTTAGTCATTATTTCCATTCAAATTTATGTAGACCCCAATGAAGGGGAGAAATGAAAACAAAGTGTTACATTAGTGACCTTAAAATGGTTAAGTTTTAAATCCTTGACTTCTCTCAGTACTTTGTTTATATCCTGAAACAGTTATGTGACTCTTTGAATGCCCAAAATAGCTGTTTTTCTGAGACAAATCTCAAAGGAACTCTCTGAACCACAATAGGTAATGACAAAACAGTATGTGATTCCATCTGCTAATTTGTTCTTTTTTAATTTCATTTTTCTTTTCAGCCTTACTTGTCAACTTAATGTTTAGTTATCTAGTTCTTCTGGTCCTTGTTTCTTCCTTCTTCACTATATAATGAATTCAAATACTTCATTGTTGTATCTCTTTCATTATACTATTCCTCTCAAATATTCTTTTTCCATTTATTTAGGTAAATATGACAAAGTGACAACAAGATTTGAATGCATTAATAAAATGATTGCTTTGAATAGGCCATAATATCAAAAACCATTTATTCTGAGCTAAGCCTTACACAGCCTAATATTTTTGTTAATGTTATAAATTGTATAAAATGTATGATTTTTGGTACCTACCTTAACTAAAAATTTGTATAAAACTGTGGAAAGTAGAACACTGATTAATTGAATTTTTTATTTTAAATTTTGTTAAATATAATTCTTTATGTATGGTCAAGTAAAATAAAAACACATTATTTCTGGTAAGAAAATTAATAGAATGATGAAAAAGGAGGAGCATTTTAGTTTTCTTATTCTTTCACTTACCAGCCATGTGATTTCATTGAAGACGTTCAATCTCCATGAACAGGGATTTTGTTCAATTATAAAAAAATAATTAATAATACTTTCCCTGTCCACATTCACAAAGTCCAATTGAATTAATGGGTATGTATGCACTAAGTAAACTTTGAAATAGCATTCAACTGTACTTTATCAAAATATGAAACTTATGGGAATGTAGTTGAGGATCTAGACAATATTAAGTAGATAATTTTAAAATCACTGAGAATACAGATGGCGTAGAACTGTAATTCATACCTCACATAGGAAAGTTTAGTCTGGCAGCTGGTTAAGGGACTTAGCACTAGATATTTAATCACTACCAAGCTGTTTGTCAGACTTAGCACTAGATCTTCAATCACTGCCAAGCTGTTAGGCCTGGATAACAATGTCCTGTGTTATAGCATAAGAGGGAACTTGTGTTCCCAACTCTCTGATGATCTGGATTTGTATTGGGAATTTTTAACTATGTTTTTCAGCCCTGTAAAATTTCAACAAATGTCTACGCTTGTTATTAAATTTATTGGTGAAGAAAATAACAACGTTGACTGATTAGTCAAAAATTATGAAATAAGAACACAGTATTAATTGTCACTATATCCAATCCCTTCTTACATTTTTACATTTTCATCTATAAAAAGGCTACAGGAAGTCTGCTTTGATCCCAGGATTAGAGGATTGAATTTTAAAGAGATAGTAAAACATCAGTAAGATATTTGTTCAGAAAAGCTAAGTTATTAATATCATAGTGCACTTTGTTATTTGCCTCAGAGTTTTCAAAGTCTCTTTGGCATAGAGGCAGAATATGTCTGAGGTTTCCATGCCCAGTCACCTCTCATGGTCAGATAGAACACAATACTTATAATCAATGACTATACACATTGTTGATCCATTTGTTATATATAGTCACCTCATTTTTTGAATTACTATGGCTATGATACCACCTCTTAAATATTTCATCAATAGTATATACCTCTTATATTTTCTTTAAAATATGTCTACTTCATAAACTAAAAATGGACCATTGGACAAGCTCCTAAATGTCTAATAGATTTAAATCTCCTCCAAATACATATGGGCCAAAAGAGATCATTTTGCCAAGTTGCAAAAAGAAAAACCACCTGTAAATCCATATACATGAGCAAAAACATGGTTGCCTTGCATATTGGTGAATTTGGATAGGACATCAAAACTAAATTACTTATTAATCTTCTGTGAAGGATTGATTCTAAAAAAAACATGCAAATTCAACTTTATTTGTAGTATCCAATGGATGTGTAACATTATGAGCTTCCTTTCATGTATACAAAGGAAAACAGCTTCATGCTGTCCCCATCCTGTTACCCTAAAATTTTATAAATGTAATAAGTTGCTACCTCCCAACATCTGGAGAATGCTTAATGTAGCCTAAAGTCTAAGACACAAGTAGCATCGAGAAACCATGCCCTGGATTCCAGTGTAATGTGTCCTACAGATGTCAACGATCACTGTACAGAAGCAGATGAAAATTCCCACAAACCATAACATCAAGTCTGTTTAAAACTGAGCACCCAGGACTCAGCATGCAAGAAATGCAGCGTGCAGAGCATGCTCCTTGGTGCTCACACCTTGATATGCACCTCCTTGATGTTCATAGCTTTCTTCCTAAGCTCTTGAGGGAAAAAAAAGATAAAGGGAGATGAATAAAGGAGGGAATATGAGAGACCAAGAGAAAATAAGAAATAATTTAAATAATCACAATAATTTTCAGCATATTTTCTCATTTTGTCTAGGTGCAATTGTGATGATATAATCTTGAAGTTGGAAGGAATATTGGTATGCATTTAATGCAAATACATCAAATTATCTGCATACTTATATATTTTTTTTAAAGTTGCCAAACTTGGCTGGATGGAAAGCACACTGCAGGTGGAGTAACAATATCTACTTATGGTATATGAGGCCATGGAAATGTTGCCCAACCTTCCTAGGTCTTACTTATGACATTGCTAAAACAGTAGGAGAAAGGGTATAAATATACTTACTTATCCAGATTTTCAAGAAGATGCCTGTGAGAATATTTTGAAAATTCCCAAGTGCCATCCAAATATAACATGCAAGTGTTATTTTCCTTTGTTTGTAGCAGAACTCAGAAAAAAAGCATCAGGACATAAACTATAAGTTTAGTTAGCGAAAGTAAAAAGTTTTATCACTTTTTTGAACTCAGAAAATACCTAGAAAAGTACACTATCAAAAGAAAATTATGAAAGCGTACTGCTTAAGCATACACTCAAAGAGAAAATAGGTTAAAAAATAAGATATTCTATCTGATTATAAAAGCTGCCTATGGGCTGGGGAATAGCTCTTTCAGGATGAAAGAAAAACGGACATACAAAAGAAAAACAGTGAAATTGGAGGTTGAAGTTGCAAATGTTCTAACTGCTGAACGTACAGAACCAAGACTGTCTCAACATTGAGCATTAAAATTAGAAAAGTTCACATTTTTCAGAAGCATAAGTAATGTCCTTGATAAAAATAATGGTCATAATGTGTCAATACACATTCAGATAAAATGTGGGTTTTTTTATTCTTTGTGGAAAATAAGCCAAAAAAGTGGACTTTTTTTACAGAAACAAGGGATTTTGCTTCAGACCTGAGCTACTTTTAACGAATTGCTTGTAAGAAGCAAGATATAACACAACCTTGGCATAGCTAATCGGAGTGAGTGAAGACTGCTAATAAAAATTGTAGGTAAAATTAGGTATGAGAGTTATTAGAATCAAAGATTTTATTACTATGATAAAGACAGTAGGAAAATAAGTAGGGATTTTACTTGAAAAACATCTGATACAACAACATTTTTTCAGGCAGCTAAGATGGAGAGAGCAAGATATGTCAAGCAGTATAGAATTTATTTATTTCTTCTTTATAGAGTCCTGTGCTGAGAAGACATCTCTTCCTTCAGCTGAAGACCCCACGTGGTGCCTTGTTATTAGTAATGTCTGTTGCGTGGGAATGGCTGAGGATTTCAACTCTGGGATCTACCTCTATAAATTTTTCAGAATTATTGAAAGAAGAGAAAGAAAGGCCTATCAAATGCAAACTCCATTCCTACCTTGGTGTTTGATACAAAATCATTACCTGATCTACTCATCTGGGAAACCCATGTAGATCATATGTGGGGCTTGGACAAAATGAGAGTGTTTTACTGTTGAGATAACATCATGAATTTTTTAAAAATGCCCATATTTAGAATCCTTATCAATGATCTTCTCATTAATAATAAGAGATGGTTAATATATGATAATATTTTTAAGGGAAAAGGCAGGAAGCAAAATGTTGATATATAAGTTCAATGATAAAAAATGTAGATAAAACTTTTTAAAAAGTCCAATTCTCCAGTGCAGACCTTAATACATTATAGAGTTTAAGAGACAGTTTGGGCTGCTAAGCATAAATTATTTTTTGAAAAGGGGTAAGGTACATTTATATTTAATTTGAAGACTTTATGGTTGAAATACATATCCATACAATGTACATGGGGTACTATGTGCTCACTTATTAATTTCTTAATAGGTTTAGAAAGTTTGAAAATAGGAAATAGAATGCCATATGTAAATATATGTGTATGTATATAGATTTATATATAAACATATGATTCTATGTTTTCTTTTTTCCCCCAAACGTGAGTTTTCTTCCTCTCATTTTCAATATTTAGAATTTAATATAATAGTTTTATCAGTAAAGAAAACTATTAGAACTGAATACAAATGGAAAATTCTCTTCAAAGTTATTTCCAACTTGTACAGAGAAGCAATTAGAGGAAACATAAAGAATTAAAGAATGAAAGGATGTGCTTTCTTACATATGCTTATTTTTCATAGAATTGCTTTTTTAATTGTTCTTTTTTATTATTTTGAAATAGATTGAGTCAGTTTTTCTGTTATGAGAAAAAGAATAATCTACAGGCAATTATAATTAAATAACATTTGCTGTGTGCTTATTTTAATACTATGAACTGAGATATGGAAACCATATAAGATATGATTGTTCTCTACAAAACTTTATAGTCTAACAGAGAACATAATGCTTGCATACATTATTTAGTTAAACAATATCATAAAAGCAAATATAAAATAAATCCAAATATTATGCATTTGAAAGAATATAATATTTAAAAGATTGGTCATCGTTAGGAAACGAATTAGAAGAGAATGTTTAAGACATAATAAATTGAAATAAATTTTCATTTAACTCAGATTTGATCATAAACCTGAATATTAAACTTACAGAAGAGAGTATGGGAGAAAATAGAAGAGACCTTGATTTTGGCAATGAATAAATATTTAGATACAACTCAAAAAGCACAATCCATGAAAGAAAAAAATAGTAAGTGGAACTACGTTAAAATAAAACATAAACAAACAAACAAAAAAAATGTCTGCTCTGTGAAAGACATTGGTAACGGAATCAAAGGCAAGCCACAACCTGGGAGAAAATATTTGCAAAATAAATATCAAATAAAGAAAATGTATCCAGAATATGCAAAGAAATTTTAAAATTCAACACAAAAACCGGATTAAAAATTGGGCAAATGATCATTAAGGAAAGTATACAGATGGCAAATTAGCATATGAAAAGTTGTTCAACATAATTTGTCACTAGGGGATAAGAAATTAAAACAATGAGATACAACTAACTATATACAATTAGAATGGCTAATCCCCCCAAACAAAACCAAACCAAAACAAAGTAAACATGTTATGATGCCAATTGCTTGCAAAAATGCAAAAACAGAATTACAAACAGAAAATCTTATTCATTGTTGGTTAAATAATCATATAGCCATTTGAAAAAGTTTGTAAATTTCTTACAGAGCTAAACATTGTCTTTTCGTATGAACCACAAATCATGCTACTAGGTATTTACCCAAGTCATTTGAAAACTATGTGCACACCAAAACTTACACTTGAATGATGATAGTATGCTTTATTTGAAATTTCCCCAAACTGGAAGCAACCAAAATATTCTCGAATAGATGAATGGACAAACAAGCTGTGGTGCATCAGTACAATGGGATATTATTCAATGATAAAGAGAAATGAACTATCAGCCCACATAAAGACTTGAATTAACCTCACATGCATATTTTTAAGTGAAAAAAGCTGATTTTCTTACTGTGTAATTCCAATTCTGGAAAAGAAAAACTATAGTAACTATAAAAAGTAATTGCCAGGTCTTTGAGGTGTTGGGGGAAGCTATTTAGGTGAAACATAAGGTTTATTTTAGGGTGGTAAAACTATGTTGTGTGATGCTGTGATTGTGATACCTGACACTATTCAGTAAAATTCATAGAATTTTTTACAGCTCAAGATAAAATCCTTAATGTATAAAAAATAAAGAAAAGTTATTTAGGAGGTCAGATGATCCCAGGATGGAATGCAAAATGTGATAAAACTACCTCTATTACAAATTAATGAAACAAGTTTATTGAAAGGGGTACGAAAAATGTGCTGACCTAAGTACCTTTGGAAATGAGTAGAGTATGTAGGACTAAAGACAAAAGTAACTGCCTATAACCACTGTACTTTATTTGATAAAGTTCTCCCCCCATGGAGATATAAATTAACAATTCTGAAACCTCTAGACATGTATATTGGAATTGAACTATTAAGTACATGGATAGCAGATAATATAAGTGAGACTTCTCACTGCTGGAATGAGTGCTTATAGATAAGGGGAGAAGAACGGAATGATCCTGTTGTAATACATTACAGTTGGAGACATTAGTCTGAGCTGAATTTTAACTTACTGTGGATTCAAATGGTAACATAGAGAAATATTTATAGATATATGTATACAAGTAATTATATTTTCTTGCTCTGTCAGCTGAGAGAGTGGAACAACACTGAATGTGCAGACCAATGAGCATACCTCATGCTCATATCTTTGCTTCTAATACCATTCTCCAATAAAAAAGAATCTTTACTCATTAGAGAAATGTCTGATTCTAAGACCAGGGCAGGAAATGTGCATTATGCACCTGGAGTATCTTGCAGTGTCAGAAAGCAAGAATGTCCCCAAGTTATGAAGATAATCTCAGTCTAATCTTAATTCAAAAAAAATGAACAAAATCCAATTGAGAGAAATTCTACAAAATTTCTGATGATAATACTAAAAATTGTCAAGATTGTCAAAAATAAGGAAGGTCTGGAAAACTGTCATAGCCAAGAGAAACCTAAAGGAAACCTAAGGAAACATAACTAAATGTGATGTGGTATCTTGAATAGGATACTGAAACAGAAAAAGGATGAGAGGCAAAAATTAAGAACATATGAATAACTTATGCATTTTAGTTAATAACAATGTGTCAGCATCAGTTTATTAAATGTAACAAGTGTACCATACTAATGTAAAATATTAATAATATGGAAAATTGGTTTCAGTTTTATGGAAACTCTCTTCTATCTGCAATTTTTTATTAATATAAAACTCTTCTAAAAATAAGCTGTTTTTATTAAATAGATTTAAAAGGAAAAGTAGATTGTAATATAATGAAGAAAATTCAGAGAAAGAAAGGACAATAATATTACTTGAGTTCAAGTGAGAGTTTGACAACTGTTTCTTAATTAATGATTATATTTAGCAAAAAATTAAAGATATAATAAGATTAAGTGACATAATTTTATTCTTTTTAACAACTGAATAGTATCCCATTGTCACATTTTCTTTACCCATTCATTCATTGATGGAAATTTACATTAATTTCAAATCTTTGCTATTGTGAATAGTGATAAAATGAATATATGAGTACAGTATCTTTCTGATAGGATTTCTCTTCTTTGCGTAGATATCCAGTACTGGGATTGTTGGATCAAATGGTAGTTTTATTTTTAGTTCTTTGAGAAATCTCCATACTCCTTTCCATAGAGGTTGTACTAATTTACACTCCCTCCAACATGTACAAGAGTTCTTTTTTCTCTGCATCCTAATCAACATCAGTTGTTGGCTTTTCGATAATAATCATTATTACTGGTGTAAGATGACATCTCATTGTGGTTTAATTTGCACTTACTTGATGGTTAGTGATGTTGAGCATTTTTTCATATGTCTGTTGCCCATTTGTTTGTCTTCTTTTGAAAAAATCTTTGCCCATGTCCTTCGCACAGTTTTTAATGGAGTTCTTTTTGTTGTTGTTGCTATTTGAGTTTCTTCCAAATTCTGCATATCTGTCTCCTGTCAAATGTATAATTTGAAATATTTTCTCCAATTCTGGAGTTTGTCTGTTTACTCTGTTGATTATTTCTTTTGCTGTGCAGAAACTTTTTAGTTTAATTAGGTCCCATATATCTATTTGTGTTCATTTCAGGTCTTCATAATGACTTCTTTGCCTAGATCAATGCCTAGAAGAATTTTTCCTATGTTTTCATCAGTGCATGAAATATTCTCCAAGAGAACCATATATCAGGCCACAAAATAAATCTCAATAAATTTTAAAATATCAAAATCATGTCAAGTATGTTCTCAGACCACAGTGGAATAAAACTAGAAATCAATAACAAGAGGAACTTTAAAAATATGCAAATACATAGACAGTAAACAACACTTAGTCATTTGGGGATCAAAAAGAAAATTGGGATGGAAATTAAAAAGTGTTTTAAAATGAATGAAAATAGAGACATGTCATATTAAAACCTCTGGGATACAGTAAAAGTAGTGCTAATTGGAAAGTTCATTGTGTTAAATGCCTATATCAAAAAAGAGAAAGACCAAAAATTAATGATCTAATCTCATACCTTAAGAAACTAGAAAAACAAGGAAAGCCAACCCTAAAATACCAGAATAGAAGAAATAACAAAGATCAGAACAGAACTAAATGAAATTCATACCAAAAAGTATTATAAACATTCAATGAAATGAAAAATTTTTTCTTTTAAAATAAAATGATTTAAAAAAAATCTAATTGAGCACCTTTGAGGATAGTAGGGAAACCAATCATTATTTTGTTCTGTCTCTCATTTTGAATGAATAGAATGTGTCATCTACAAGTTCTTCCATCAGTATTTTGTAGTTTTCCATGTAGAGATCTTTCACTTCCTTAGTTAAATAGGTTCCTAGGTATTTTATTTTTTATAGCCATTATAAATCAAATAAAGGCTTAAGTGTAAGTAACTTTAGTATTATAAAAATACTAAAAGAAAATCTAGGGAAAACTCACTTAGACATAGATCTAGGCAAAGAAGTCATGGTTAAGGACTAAAAAAGCACAAGTAACAAAAACAAAAATAGACAAATGAGACTTAAACTAAAAAGTTTATGTACAGCAAAAGAAATAACAGAATAAACAGACAAACTCCAGACTTGGAGAAAATATTTTCAAGCTGTACATTTGACAGAGACTAACATCCAAAATTTGCAAGGAACTCAAACAACTCAATAACAAAACAACAACAACAAAATAAACCCCTTAAAAAGTGTGAAAAGGTCATGGATAAACATTTTTCAAAAAAAGATATACAAATGGCCAATAAACATAAGAAAAAATGCTCAACAACGCTAAACAGAGAAATGCAAATTAAGCCACAATGAAATACCATCTCACACCAGTCAGAATGGCTATTACTAAAAACTCAAACAATAGCAGATATTGGTGAGGATGCAGAGAAAAAGAAACACTTATACATATTGGTGGGAGTGTTACTTAGTACAACCTCTATGGAAAACCGTATGGGGCTTTTGCAAAGATCTAAAACTGAAACTACCATTTGATTCCACAATCCTAGTACTGGGTATCTATCCAAAAGGAAAGAAATTATCATACAAAAATATCTATGCTCCTGTGTTTATCACAGTACTATTCATAATAGCAAAAATTTGGAATCAATGTAAGTGTCCATCAATGAGTAAATAAATGGATAAATAAAATGTGGTATATACATATACAATGTAACACTATTTAGCTGTAATAAAGAATAGAATCATGTCTTTTGCAGCAACATAGCTGAAACTTGAGGACATTAAATAGAACACCTCAGAAACAAAAAGTCAAATATCTCATGTTCTCACTTATAAATAGAAGCTAAATAATGTGTACAAAAGGACATATACTTTAGAATAACAGACCCTGGAAAATCAGAAGAGTGCAAGGGTAGGAGGAGCGTGAGGAGTGAGAAATTACATAATTGGTAAAAAGTATATTAGTCAGGTGATGGTTAAAATAAAAGCTCAGATTTCACTGCTATGCAATATATCCATTTAGTAAAACTGCACTTATACCCCCTAAAATTATACAAATAAAATTTTTAAAATTTATTATAAATACATAGCTTTTTTGTATATTTAATATTTTTATTAAGCTAGAGTTATTTTATTTTTTCATGTTAAATTACATCATTTTGTCCTGTAGGAGATTCTTAGGGTTGGTAACATAGTCATTTTACAAAAATAATCTTGATATAGTTTTTTTGCTTTATGGTGTGATAGAATGTTATACAGTTATCTGATAGGCCATTGAAATGGAAAATTGACTGTTTCTCCAAGGATCTCTGATTCTTTCAAGAGGGAAATGATATATAGGGCTAACTGTCTGGTTTTTAGGAGCACTTGTTCCTGAGTTAGGCCAATGTTTAGGTCTTTTCAGTAGACAGATCTAGGGCATAATATATATGAGAAAATACAGCATGAATTCTGATAGAATTCAAATTTAGTAATGCACTGTTTGCACTTAACTTTTTCAATTTTATATTTACATTTCTGTTAACCTATTTTGACAATCATTTTTATATAAGTATATATTTATTTTTTCAAACTACAAGTGTCAATATTATTAGCAACAATATTGTTGTTGAAACAGTTCAAGATTTTTATGGTAGTCCTTTTGTGCTAGAATAAGATCCATCAAACATACATAATCAAATATTATATTTGAAAGTCACTTAAAAATATTCTTTGCATTTAAGGCACTGAATTGATAGGCAGCAATGCTCATTATATCAATTTTGTTTTAAATTGCTAGTGATCATTTTTTTATTTGCTTTAATCTTGTTTTGTCATTACATAAACTAATTATAGAATTACACAAGATGAGCAATATTTAAAGAAGACCATTCTTCCATCTTACCCCTATTTCCACTACTTGGTAGCCCCCACCCCTTAAAAGTACCTAATGTCTTGCCGATTTGCTTGAGTTTTTTGTAGATTCTGGTTATTACCCTTTGTTGGATGCATAGCATGCAAATATTTTCTCCCATTCCTAGATTTGCCCTATTGATTGTTTCCTTGGCTATGAAGAAGCTTCTTGATTTAATCAAGTCCCATTCATGAACTTTATAGTTACTGTGATTGCCTTTGGGGTCTTCTTCATAAATTCTTTGCCTAAGCTACTATCTGAAAGAGTTTTTCCACATTTTCTTATAGAATTCTTATAGTTTCAGGCCTTAGGTTTAAGTCTGTTATCCATTTTGAATTAATTTTTGTGAGTAGTGAGAGGTAAAGATTCTTTTTCAATCTTGTATATGTGTGGAGATTTCTCAAGAAGTAAAAGTAGATCTACAATTTGATCCAGGAATCCCACTACTGGGTATTTAGCCAAAGGAAAAATAGACATTTTATCAAAACACACTTACATTGAATGTTTACTGCAGCATAATTCATAATTGCAAAAATGTGAAATCACCCCAACTGCCCATCAATTCATGGGTGGATTAATAAAATGTGGTATAGTTATACCATGGAATAATAGCCATAAAAAATGAATTAATGCCTTCTGTACCAATCTGAGTGTAACAAACCAGACACCATTCTCCTAAGTGAAGTATCACAAAAATGGAAAAACAAACACCACATGTACTCACTATTAAACTGGAACTAACCGATCAGCATTCATGTGCACATGTGGAAGTAAAACTCAGTGGAAATCGTGCAGGTGGGAGGGTCGAGGAGAGGAATGGGTAAAAATCACACCTAATGGGTACAATGCACACTATCTGGGTGATGGGCACACTTATAACTTTGACTCAAACTGCACAAAAGCAACTCAGGTAGCCAAAACATTTTTACCCTCATAATATTCTGAAATAAGCAAAAATGTACCTAATCTCCTTTCACAGCATGTAATATTTTTGTTTCATTTTTAATATAGGCAATTATGCATATGTATGCATGTTATACTCCTTAGAAATATGATGTCAAACTATATAGTCTTTTCTCCACATTTTGTTGTAATTTAACTTACACATCATGTCTTACTCTTAAACTGTACACAATAAAATTTACTTTTAAAAACAAGGAACACTCTGTATAACATAGATGCAGTTTTCATTTTTTTCCTGCAGGTACATAGTGTTCCATTACATCTTTGCAAAGGAACATGAAGCCAAGTATTTGGTTGCTAAGAGTACTCATTGCTTTTGTGTTGATCCTTGTTTTTAGATGTTTTTCATAGAAACAAATATGGCATAATAATTAAGAGAAATATTCAAATAGTGTCATATTGATGGAGCTCTGGCTGTATCTAGTCTTTGATTACAATACACATAGAACTTCAGTGTTCGTGTAATTTTCATATTTTGCTACTACTTCTTTGAGAAATATTTTACAAGCGAGTTGCTGGATCAATGAGTAAAGTATAGATAATTTTTCGATATTGTCTTAGTCTGCTTATGTTATTATAAAGGATTACCTGAGACTGAGTAATTTGTAAAGAAAAAAGTTTTATTTGGCTCATGGTTCTGTAGGCTTATAAGAAGCATAACACCATTATCTGCTTCTTGTGAAGGCTTCAGACTACTTCCAAGGGAATAGAGAGCCAGCATGTGCAGAGATCGCATGTTGAGAAAGGAAGTGAGAGAGATGCAGTGGCGGGGGGAAGAGGGGGCAGGTTGTTTTTAACAACCAGCCCTCATGGCAACTTATAGAATGAGAACTCACTCACCCTCCTATTGGGGAGAGCAGTAAACTATTCATGAAGGATCCATTCACATAATCCAAACACCTCTCATTAAGGCTCACCTTTAACATAGAGGATTAACATGAGATTTGAAAGTGTCAAACACACCAATATATAGCAGTGCCAAATTCTCCTCCACAGGTGTGGTAACAATTTGCAATCTAACCAGAAATTATGAGTCTGCTTTTAGACAAGTACACCAAGGGAATATGTTATTTAATTTCTGATATTTGCCAATCTATCAAGAAATACAAACATAGTGCTTTCCTAATTTGCATATTTCTTACTGTGAGAGTTTAAGCATCTTTTCATAAGTTAAGAGTTATTTATATTATTTTTCTAAGCACTAGCTATTCAAATCTCTTTTATTCTGTAAATTTGTTAGATTTTTCTTCTTTATGCATAGCATTATTAAGTGATATAACTTGCAAATATTTTCTCATTTGAAAATTGTTTTATTTCCCCTTTGGGCATATAAATTATTTTTATTTTTACATTGTTAAATATGTCCTTTGTCCTTTTATTTATGAATTTTAAGTTCTTTAAGAAAATTTTCCTCACTCCATGTTAAGAATCACTTTTATTGATATTTTTAATTATTATGAGTATATAATCATATATATTTATAGGGTACATGTGATGTTTTGATACAGACATACAATGTGTATTAATCAAATCGGGGTAATTGAAGTATTCATCCCCCAAGGCATTTAGCCTTTCTTTGTGTTAGAAACATTTCAGTTCTACTTTTTTAGGTATTTTAAAGTATACCTTAACTTATCTTGATTACAAATACTTTGTTGTGCCATCAATAGTTAGATAGAATAAGAATCCTTTCTTTATAAACCTAAACCAATTCTATTTATTTTTCTTCTCTCAAACTGTTAGAAAGTTTTATGCAAATATAGTCATCTGTTATCTATATGTTTAGAATTCTCTTGGCTATCCTCTTAAGTAAGGGGAGATGTCTGGGAGGTAACAGATTCTTCAACGTTGTTGCACTTTTCTCTTTAACGTCAAGACAAACTTATGTAGTCAGTTCAGTTTAAATCATACTTTTAAGGTTATGTTTTAAAATTTCTTAAACACTGGCAGTAAGGAGAAAAACTCTGATTCAATATTGGTAAAATAAGTGAATGAAATTAGAGAATGAATAACTCACATATAGAGCCAATAACTCACATATAGAGCCAAAGATTAGGTTGCATTTCATTTAAGACTTGCAAAGTGCTCATCACTTCAGATATTTAAAGCCATATTACATGAGGAAACAGAAGTGGTATTTTGTTCTTTTGCTTTGTTTTTTTTTTTTTGTTTTGTTTTATTTTGCCTTTCTCTCCTTTTTGCTTAAAATAGAATACTATTAAACAAATGCTCAGTAACTTATGGGAAAGTTGGCCACTTTGGGCAGTTAATATGAAAATATTTTGATTTTTAGCATTCATAAAAAAAGAGAGGGTCCCATCTTTCAGAATAATGGATAGTGAGCTGCTTAATGAAAACTGCATTATAATTTTGGTCATTTTTCCTCCTTATTTTTTATTTTGAATTAATAGAAAAACTATTCATCCCTGTCTTTACTTTAGTTTTAATAACACAGTTAGAGGAATTATCAGTTACAAATAGCCTTCAGTAAAATCATTCCATACCAGCTATTTAACTATTATAAAGCTAAAAACAATTCTTTGATTATACTAAAAATATAAGGCAAGTTCCAAAGGCATAAAAAATTTATTTAAGCCTTTCTTATACATTTTGTGTTGGATAGAAATTTAACATCCTACTACCTCAAATAAATATAGTCATTAATTCAAAGATGTTATTTTGCCAAAATATAAAAAATGAACATCAGGAAGTTTTTAAGAAAATCTACAGATGGTATGTTATTCTAACACAAATACAAGTTATCCCTGGCAAATATTGACAGTAGGAAACATTAGAAGTATATATATTTTTGTTTCAAATAAAATTTGGAAAATCTATATCTGAGAATTATAAAATAAGTTGTGGTTTCAATAGCCTGATTGATCAAGAGTGATTAAAATATGACTTTAGTATCTGCAGCATTGAGTGTGAAAATCTGAACCTTTTTGTACATATTATGTAGAAAAATATTGAAGGGCAGTGTAAACATTTATTAGCAGAAACACATTTCCAAGGGAGCCCTGCCACCTTCTGTTCTTTACGTTTCCTACCATTTCTTGCTTCAGAACTAAATCAGTAGAATTAAATCACTAATTTAAATACATCGTAGGATTAATAGTTTAACCAAATACAAACAATAGCTTTATTCCTAGGACACTAATAAACCCCATTTCCCTACATTTATTAATTCTGGCATATAGAAAAATATGTTTTCTTAGCCTATTAATACGTTTCAGAAAGTTCATGGATAAATTATACAGGATACATTTTAGATTTTGTATGTGTGTATGTTATACTTTTTTCCTTAAATGTTTTGATATTTGATTTTTTCTCTAATATTCTGCTTTTATAGTATATGTAAGCTATGACAGGAAATGGAATTCTTACCATAAATATTAACATTTCAAGATTTGCATTTCTCTAATGATTAGAGATGTAGAACATTTTTTTATATGTTTGCTGGCCATTATTCTGTCTTCTTTGGAAAAGTTTCTGTTTTAGCTACTGTGAAAAATGCTGCTATGAACATGAGTGTACAAATATCTGTTCCCATCTCCTGTCCCTGCATTCAATTCTTTTGGGTATGTCAAAGTTGATTTTGGAAGGGTGCTGTGTTGGTTCTTTGGCTCCTTGCTTGGAGGAATTGCAAGAAGGACCATGTGACAGAGTGATGACAAACACTTAGCACTTCTACACAAGCAGTTTTTGTTGCAGGCTTTTCAGTATATGAAGTGACAGGACATTTCCCCTGGGGGTACTAGGTCTATTTCCATGAGAAGACACTGGAGTCTTACCACACTTCTACTTTTATGTCTATACTTTATGATATGCTAAATGGTGGGTAGAATATTCATTATTTCTCTGGGAAAAGTGTGGAAACTTGTTAGAGCTAAGGGCCTTCCCCAATTTTATCCTTATGGGTTAACTTCCGGGGTTTGCCATGACATTTGTAAACTGTCATGGCCCTGGTGGGTGTGATTTTTACTATAGTAATGTATGTTAATGGGGAAAAGGTCACCTTTGGACATGAGCTCCTAGTTTTGTGCATGCTCCTGGCCTGGGAAAGTCCTTAACCTCAAGTTCTTGCTGCTGTGGGTTTGGTTCTAAATGTTCATTGGCCTCATCATTTTTGCCCCCCTCCTCCTTTCCTGTGATTAATGCTGCCCACCTACAGTGTCCCTAACAGGTATGTGCCCAGAAGTGGAATTGCTGGGTCATATGGTAAATCTACATTTAATTTTTTGAGAAACTGCCATACTGTTGTCCACAGCATCTGCACCATCATACCTCCCCACCAGCAATGCATAAGGGTTCCAATTTCTCCACATCCTCACCAACACTGGTTTCTTTCTGGTTGGCGGTTTTGGTTTGCTTTAACAGCCATCCTAATGGGTGTGAAGTGTACATTGCCTTTTTATTATTCATAGTCTGACCACCAGCCAGGCAAGTGCACAGGGAGATCACTCCTCAGGTATCAGTTGATGGAGCACAAAGTTGGGACCCCTAACTGAGCATGGATCAGACAAATAGAGGTTACTCCACAAATGTCTGTTAAAAGAATGAGTGAGCAAGCAATTTACTTAAGGTGAACACTCCCCCTCCAAAAATAAATAAGTAAATAAATAAGCCCTCTGCCCATTTCTCTTGGACTCACCCTGAGCCCTCACCTTGACGTGTTTGTTCTGCAGAGGGACAGAAGGCCTATGAATTAAAATAAATAAGCCAATAAAGATGTAGCTTAAAGATACTCAAAAACTAGGTGGGTG
>CAUYRT010083920.1:0-42713 GCA_963574885.1 Lepilemur ruficaudatus | reverse complement strand
GCCACCATGCCTGGCTAATTTTTTCCATATGTTTTTAGTTGTCCAGCTAATTTCTTTCTATTTTTTTTTTTTAGTAGAGACGGGGTCTCGCTCTTGCTCAGGCTGGTTTCGAACTCCTGACCTTGAACGATCCACCCACCTTGGCCTCCCAGAGTGCTAGGATTACAGGCGTGAGCCAGCGCGCCCAGCCCATTGCTTTCTTGAATAGCATTGTCAGCTTACATGTGACTCTCATCCTCTGTTACCCCCATCCAATGCTATGACACTAGTATTCACTTGCATAAAGCCTTTTCCACACTTCCTGTAGAACTCTGGGTTTAATTCTCTCTTTTCTTTCTAAGAAAGCTAACAGGGGTTGAAGATGAGCAGATGTTTCCTCTGTCTATCTCATGACCTCAGGTCTGGTCACATGACCTTACACTTAGCTAACATGATGCTTCTTGGGTTCTCGACCAATTTAAAATCCTGTTCTTAGTCTTTTTATTGATTCCAGAGTATTCAATCAACATCTTAACTCTTTTTTTTCAGTGCTTTATAGTCAGGTCTATTTTTTTTCCAGGCAACCAAGAACCTTGACTAGTTTGGGACTTGGTTCCAGGAGTAGATTATATACACCAGACCTCAGGGAAAAGGGGGATGTCTGGGATTGCACCTGGCATAACTGGGGGTACAAGCAGTGAAAATGCAGTTGCATCAGTGATGGAAAGATGAAAGCCTGTGGTAAGCAATGTTTAAACAGTTAACTTTCCTGTTACCATTTAGTATCCAGTGCACGCTGAAGATCAGGCTTAGGGTATCAATTCGTTGCTGTTGGATAACAGCTGAAGCAATTTAAATGGGCATGGGAGTGGCCACTTTTAGCCATGGTGGGCGGCTTGGAAGAAGAGAGAATGACAAGCTTAAATATTAAATTCCCAAGTCACAAACTTAATGCGGGGCGCTCTATCTGATGAAGCTAGCAGAATCTTTTGACTCTTACAGTTGTAGAGATAGGTATCCAAGAAAAAAATGAAAACTGTGGTCATGGATTGCCAAGTTAACACATTATTTAATATTAATGCACCTCCTCTCCTGGTTTCTTCTCTAAAAGATAAAATATTAAATAGGACACAGTGAGACCCAGAATGTTGAAATAGGGATATATGGGAGGATTTGGAGGACATAAAATAGCCACAAAATCCAGATTCTTTAAGCTTCCTTTGCCAGTTTTGATACATTCAAAATAGCTCAGGTAAACCCTTTCTTTGTCTTAAGAGGCTGTTCCTCCTTTTCTTGAACCAGTTTTCATCAGGTCTTAACCTTCTGCCCCATCTTCATCTCAAATCAATAACTAGAGTTGGAGTTCAGCACACTCATTTATGTTGTCAACCTTTGTAATAGGTTTATCCACAAAACATGTACATTTACCAACTTATATAATAAAATACCCAGAGGAAAATATGTGGGACTAAATTCTGCACACGTAGAGGAATATAGTTCTAATTTAGTCTTATTTTTTTAAATATAGTGCAATTATCTGAATTCATTGAGAAGGCAAGGTAGCCAGGAGTAGATCATATACACCAGACCAGGTAGTTTTAATTCATAGGTAGATTGGCTGACCGAAAGCTGTACAGGATGGTAACCATGCTAATGAAATTTAAGATGCCATACATTATTTGCTATAGCATACAGAGAGGAATCAAAAGACTGAATTTATAGTATGAATCTCACCTACTTCTTAACCATGTTCCCTAAATAAACGCAGGCCAATCCTTTACTAAAGCCCTGAGAAATACTTCGACGAGGGAACCACTGGTATCTTTAGCACATTGACTGCCCAGAGTGCTGTATTCAACTCACTCTAGTTTTGACCCCAGGGCCAAAGCATATATAAAACCTTACTTGTTGATGTTCTTATTGTTACAATTAATATTGAAAATTTAATTCTAAAATTGTGGATCGAATGAATAGAAGTCAATAAATTTCATTTTTCTATTTATGTTTACCTTGAAGTTTTTATTACACTCGAAGTTTTTGTTCTACATTTGTAATAAAACACTGGGGCCTCAAGGAAAAGTTTCTTTTTTTTATTTATTTTTTATTTTTTTATGTGTTGCAGTCAATGTGTTAAAAAATGTGGCTGTGACTTCTCTGGTAGGTTGGGGATGTCGTTGGGGGACACCAATATGGAAATAGTCTCCCTGATTCCAGTGAAGATGGGAAAGATCGTGTGATAGAGGAGGACAGGTACAAAGTCAGGCACTTAACCTCAAGAGGCTAGGCATTTGTGCTTTCCCTAACAGAGACACAGAGGTATTTACGTTGGTTTACTGATCACAGAGTCTATAGATCTGAAATGTATGGGAAAGTCACAAATAACTTTCATCTATTTTTGGATAATGGCTCCAAAATTACACATTCCTGGCAAAGAAGGATGGCACTGTGGTTCAATGGTCAGAGCAAAAGCCTATGGTGTTCAGGTGATAAATGGAGTCTTGCCCCAAGTCCATCTCAAAGTGGGCATACTGGGACCTAAGGACACATCCTCTTCTTTCTCCCTCAATTTCCTGAGTGTGTTCTGGAAAAAGATATCGTGGGCAACTGGCTGAATGCTCACATTTGCTTCTTGACTCATGAATAAGACTTATTATGAAAAGAAGGACCCAGGATGGAAGTCCTGGATCTCACCTTCCTTACTGAAAAAGTTAACCACAAGCAATAGAATATTCTTATAGAATCCCAGAGATTAGTGCTACCATCAATGATTGAAAAGGTAGGAAGTGGTCATTTCTATCACAGCTCCATTTAACTCTCTGATTAGGCTGATGGGGAAGACAGATGGGTCCTGGAGAATGAGAGTGGATTATTGTAAGCTTAATTAGGTGGTATCTCCAAGTGCAGCTGCTGTTCCAGATGTTGTCTCCTTACTAACTCAAATCAACAGAGCCCCTGGCTATCAGTCCAGGCTGCAGTGCAATCAGCTCTACCTGGCGTCCCATATGACCCAGCAGATCCAATGAAGCTTGAACAGTTTGTGGCAGATTGGGATGCTTTTGGAACCCCAATAAGTAAATTTGTAGACAAGACCCCTAATATTATTTTTGTAATGAAAGCTATGACCTCTTCAGCAAGTAACTAGTCTTTAGAGAAACAACCCTTAAATTGCCACTGGACTTTGGTAGAGACTAAATGCCTGACCTTATGATCTGAATTTCCCATTAAGAACTGGTGATGAACTCATTCAGCAAAAAATAAAGTGAGCAATACACAGCAGTACTCCAGCAAGTGGAATATGCATAAAGGAATACCCAAATGCACACACACACGCAAGAATGCACCCAAACCAATCTAAATGCATAAGTTCAATTGCACAAAGAAGATACTCATCCTCCCATGTATGTCTTCCTGCTGCACTGCCACTCTCTCTCAACACCACAGGAATGGCCTTATGGTGGGACTGGGGGTGGTAGCCTGAGAAGCCAAATTAATAAAAAGGTAGATAGATGATAGATAGATAGCTTGGTTTACAGATGCTTCTTCCTGATTTCCTACCAGTATTGGTAGACTTACGCTAACCTATTGCACTTCTCAGTTCAGTGGTGGTCCTAAAGGGAGGTACAACCTATGGTTTAATTTGCCTGGAAGAAGTCATGGATTGAGTTAAGTAATAATAAAAACCAGTGAGTAATGGTGAATAGTTTGAGTAGGTGGTCAGAAATTTAGAAGTAACATGACTATTTTGGTAGAAGGTAGTGGAGAAATCTCTTGAAATGTACCCAGAATGGGAAAATATTAGTGTCACATTTAAAGTCTCCTAAGGGTCATAATACATTAACCCACTCTTTGGGTGCCAGTCAGTCTCCTCTTCTATTCTCAGTGCTTGAATGACATAGCAAGGGTGATAGTGATGAAACCCATTGTCGTGGGCTGAATGACAGTCCTCAAAAGACATGTCCACACCCTAATCCCCAGAGCCTATTTATGTGAGACTTATTTGAGAAAGGGTCTTTGCAAATATAAATAAGTTTAGAAATTGAGATGAGATCACCTGGATTATCCAAGTCAGCTCTAAATCCATGAAATATATCCTTATAAGAGACAGAGCAATAGCTAAGATACAGAATCAACCTAAGTGTCCACCAACTGATGAATGGATAAAGAAAATGTGAATATACACAATAGAATCTTAGTCAGCCATGAAAAGAATGAATCCTCTCATTTGTGATAGCATGGATGAGCCTGGAGGTCATTTTGTTAAGTGAAATAAGCCAAGCATAGATAGGCAAATATCGTATGTTCTCACTCAGATGAGGGAGCTAAAAAACTGGATCTTATGGAGGTAGAGAGTAGAATGATTATTACCAGAGGTTGAGAAGGGTAGGGAGTAGGGTGGATGAGGAAAGGTTGGTTAATTGGCACAAAAATACAGTTATTTAATAGATATAAGGAATAAGTCCTAGTGTCCAACAGAACAGTAAGATGACTATGGTTAGCAGTAATTTACAGTATAGTTCAAAAGTTCTACTGAACTATATTTGAAATGTTCTCAGCACATACACACATAAATGTTTGAGGTGATAGATATCCCAATTATCCTGATTTAGTTATTACACATTGTATGCATATATCATTGTATGCATGTATGTACCTCTGCATATGTACAATTATTATGCATCCATCAAAAAAATGAGGCAGAGGAGGAGAAAGACATAGTGGAGGTAGAGATTAGAGGTATGTAGTCATAAACCAAAGCACCCCCAGAGTCTCCAGAAGCTAGAAGGAAAAGGAAGAAGACTCCCTAGAACCTTCAGAAGGAACAAGGCCCTACTGATGTCTTGATTCTGACTCCTGGCCTCCAGAACTGTGAGAGAATGAATTTTTGTTGTTTTAAGCCACTGAAGTTTTAGTAATTTTTCATAGCCCAAAGAACTTAGAATATACCAAGAATTAAAATTTCTCTACATTATTTTGCCATGAGTATTGATGAGGACTCAATTTTCCAGTAAAATTAGGCCATCATGAGCTAAGAAGCTAGAGCCTGGGTAGAACTTTTGGCAGGTTGATTCCTTTTTTCAATCAGTCGTCAAGCATTTGTGCCCACTGGGGAAAAAACCATTTAGGATATGGATTTGCTTTTCCTGTCTTACACTTCAAAGAAGCGCCATTAATTATGGACTCAACAGATTCCTTTCACTTCATCAAAATATTTTGTCCAACATTTCTCTGGCCATGAGATTTGTTTTTGTGAATGAAATCAGGTACCATCCAGCTGCTCATGGGATAATTGGTTTTATCATCTAGCCCACCTTCCCGAAACAGCTCACTTAGAGAGTAATTGAATGGTCTATTAAAGGCTTTCTTAGGGTTCTTTTATTCAGAAAATCTCCTTGTGAGATTGAAATGCCCATTTAGGAGACAGTATATGGAACAATATCTCTTACAGGCAGAATATATGAGTCTGGGGAAGAATGACAGAAGATTTGATGTTTCTCAAGATTAGTCCTCATAATGTACTCTAAAAATTGTGCCAACTCCAAACACTTCTGGCTTAGAGGATTTAGTAAGCAAGAGAAGAATGTATCCAGCAAGCATCATAATAAAGGTTCTTTTGAGTTGGAAGCTGAGACAGTTATTTGGCCTCTTTAGGTTCTTCACCATGAGTGGAATATACTAAAAAGAGGGATTATGTCTGGGGTGATTAATCCTGACAGCAAAGAAAAGTGGAGTTTGCTAGTTCAAGTGGAGGCAAAAAGAAGATTGGACAGAATCAATTGAGATAAGAGTGGGGACACAGATCTTTGTATTGCCAAATCTGGTAATTAAAAAAAAAAACCAGATTAAAGGTGACTTCAGTCCTATATGGCAGGATCATCCAAGACTCAGAATTCTCAGGAATATAGGCTTTGATTATCCCAGAGGTAATTTTATTTAGTCAGCTTTTGGGCTGGCTGATGGCAAAGGGGACATGAGATGGGTGAGTGAATGAGGCATATTTATCTTCATGATTTTTCATAAACAAGCATTGTAGTCACTTCTATATTATCTTGTTGTTCTGTCTCTGTCTCTGCCTGTCTGTATCTCTCTATATATTTACATATTAATCTACCTTTTATTTCCTGCTCATTTACACTATTATAAGTAGAGCATATTTAGTTCAGAAGCTGAACAATATTTATGTGGGATCAAGTCAAAATTAGACAAGAAATAGATTATGCCCAAAGATCTAAGATGAAGTTGGATTTGTATATAATGGGACTCTGGATGGTCTCCTTATTGTAGGAGTAAAATAATGTGTTTTAATTATACAAGAGATGGTATCATTATATTTTACAGAGGCATAGTTTTGAGAGAAGAAAGAGGTATATATAGATTTTAATTAGTGAAAGAGTTGTAGTTTAGGGATATTTGTCATGCTTTTTGCTGCCCAGAAACTCAAGTTCCCAAGTTATGGGAATTCTATTATTTGAGGCAATGTCCTTACTTCCACCTTAGAGGCCCATGTGAGATAAGTGTTTCTCTTTCTCTGTGAGCTAGTGTGTGTGAGCATGACCTACATTTGGATAATGAGATGCTCATGCACAGGATTTTGATTCTAGGAGAAGTGATGCAAAGAATCTAGACAATATCCAGACGTTTTGAGGGCGACATTAGCATTGTTGGTGCCCACTGTGTGTAGTGTTGCTTGCTTCTTGTGGCAGTATCAGTGGAGAGTTTCAGGGAAGTCTATGGAGGTGGAAGTTGGGTCCTAGGACAACCGTTCTGGTGGAGAGATCTTGACTGTAATCCTGGTTCCTTCTGATTTCCTGAGCCTGGTTCCTCAGTGTTTTATAACACAAAATTTGGCTGATCTTTGTCCTGCCTACTGGGAGGGAATCACTAAACTCCAAAAATTTCCTGAGCGATAGAGGTGTGTTTTTTATAAATAGTAGGCCCTTCAGGTCACACCTGATAGTTTATTCTAAAAAGGTGACTCATGGCAGATCCCTAGAGAGTTTATAATAATGAGATGACTCAGGACTGGGCTGGCCATGCCAGAAAGACCAAGCATATGATTAGAGGGTTGGGATTTTGAGCTATGTGATATCAGCCCAAACTCCTGACCTCCAAAGTGGTAAAGGAGCTAGAGATTTAATTCTATCACGTGGCCAATAAGTCAACCAGTCAGTCCTAAAAAATGAAACCCCAAGAAAAACTCTGGATACCTAAAGCTTGAGTAAACTTCCCTGGTGTGTAATCACACATCCATACATTGGGAGCATGAAGCATCCTGAGGACATAGAAGCATTCTATTTCAAAAACTTTGCCTTTGGAACCCTCCCACACCTGGCCATATACATCTCTTCATTTAGCTGGTCCTGATTTGTAACCTTTATAATAAAAAATGAATCATAACACTTTCCTGAGTTCTGTGAGTTGTTCTAGCAAATTATCAATCCTGAGGGTGTAGTGGGAACCACCAAAATTGTAGCTAGTTGGGTAGAAGTGCAGGTAGACTGGGAACCCTGAAGCTTGTGGCTGGTATCTGATATGAGGGGTGACTTGTGATGTTCTATGCCCTTAACTTGTGAAAATTGATCTAACTCTGGGTGGTTAGGGTCAGAACTGCATTAATTGTAGCTTTCTTATCAATTCTGCAAGCCACCTGATATGATTCCAACAAATTCCTTTTTTGATTAAGTTAATTGGAGTAACTTTCTGTTGTTTACAATCAGAAGGCACTTGCTGGGCATAAGGAGTAATAGGGAAAAACTATACTAAAGATTTAGTAGAAACCGAGGATCAGCTTGGGGCGTTAATCTGAAGTCTCTAATCACCTAATTTTCTCTTCTTCCTCAAGCAAACTTATGACCAATAGACAATAAAAAAGTAAAAACCAGTAGGCTTACTTTCATATCATAGAGAATAGACACTGGTGAATAAGAGTTTCTTAAGAAAAAATTATTAATGTGTTGCCTCTATTCCAAAGGACAGTCACTTTTTCAATGATGAGCACCACTTCCTGAAATATATTTGTTTTTTTATTTACAATTTCCTATCAAACTTTTTGCTAACTATATGAGTTTAAAGATAAGTTGAACTTCTAGCCATAGGGAACACTAAAAACAGTGACACAAAAAGAAGGGTTAATTTTTGTCTCATGTAAAAAAAAAATGCTAAGGCAGGCAAGCCACGTATGTATGCACAGCGTTATCAGAGATCCAGGCTCCTTTTTCCTCAAATATATGCTGTCTTCCTCATGATTACAAGATGGCTCTTGCCCCCATGGGCATGGTGACCAGACTAGCTAGGAAGAAGGGTGAAAGGCAAGGGGCAAAGTACTCATGCCAGTGGAGTCAGTTCTTTTTAAAAAAATTTTTCTGGAAACCCCTCCAGTGACTTCTATTTGTATTTTTATTGGCCAGAATTGTGTTCCTTGACTACCCCTAGCTGCCGGGGAGTCTGGTAATGTAGTTTATTTTTTACTGCACATATTGCCATTGCAAATAAATATCAGGGTTGTAAAGAAAGTTGACACATTGTTTTCTTTAACTTCCAAGGTGCTACTTATCATTACTCTTATGTAATCTTGGCCTTATTTTATATTTCTACCAATTTAACAACTGATTAATAAGTTACTAACTGATTTAGTGCATATATCTATACATATATAAATAAAATAGCTAAATATTCATGCAGGATAAAGTTAAGACTCCCATCATATTTCTTTGGTGGAAATTCCTGCCGCCCAAATTTTCTTGAGTTGTTATCAAAGAGCAAAGTTAAAATATCTGGGAGGGCAGGTGTAGCAAATCTTAAAAGTAATTGTATAGATTGAGAACCCATAGTGCTACTGAGTCAGATTTCAATGTTATAAGTTGTATGTATAATAGTCGTTGTATTAAAGTCATTGAGAAGAGAGTATGTCTACACATGAGGGCCTAAGGAAAGACTGCAGACATTAGGCACTAAGCTCTGGAAAGGGGGATCAGAGTCAGGTGGTAACACTGACCGAGGGAGGGAGTAGGCAGAAAGCTACGGACCATTTAGAGAATGTGAGGATAAAGAGTTGGAAGAAGTAAGAATGCACTCTTCATCCACTTGGGAGGCAGGAATAAAGGAAATTTTGAAAAATACATCATAAATATTTAAAATTAGGTTATGTATCTAGAAGGGAGACACATGGAGTTCAGGACAACTTGAGCAGGAAATTTCCCTGAAGCCAAGAGAGGGATCTGATTTGTTGACAGAGAAGACCTTGATATGTCAGGTACCTGGATTTCTGAGCAAGATAAAGCAGGTTGTGTACAAGGAATAAATGGAGAAGTGAATTTTAACAAGAATAGAGTAGCTGTAAAGGTTAGGACGTAAGGAGAAACTACATAAAGCTTTAAAATAAATTAAGCAAACTGGGTCAAACGAGCCTAGGAAACCACAAATGCAGAACTTTTCCTTTTTGGAAGGGGTGTGCTCTACCAGTATTCTTTCAAATAGTGTTCATTTTAGTTTTTCCTTTCCTGCTTGGAAAAATCTAAAGATAGAAATAAGTGCTAAGCAGCCATTACAGAATTCCTTATTTTATGGCATATAGTTATGATGCAACTGGAGAAATAATGCCAGATTTAGTTTGTTTGAAAAATGAGAATATTTGAAGTTTATTGAATATGAAAATATTATTCTTTAAGCTGTAAATAATACTGTAATACCCTTTCTAATTTCCATATAAGCAATTTATATTCTCTTCTCCTTAGGCTCATTTTTTTCTTTGGTAAGTGTATCTGTGCTGCCTTGAAAAATGATTAGGATTGACTTAATGTTAATCTATTCCTGTAACACAGTTTTGATATCCAGCTTTTTTTCTTGAGCCTGTACAAATCTTTTTTCCATATTTGTGAAGTTTTCCCATTATATCAGAACTTCATAATGGTTGTGTCCAGTTCTGTTATACTCTAATAGAATTGTGCTTAACATTGGTTGTAATCTTAGTCTTTAGTACTCAGTAAAAGTACTATAATAAAAATAATAATCACAAGAAACCTGAATGAGTTATGCAAACTCGAAAGCTTATTCCCACTGTAACTGGTAAGTGGACTTGGAATTTTCTTGCTTTTTAAAGGGTTGATAAATTGGTTTCAGACTCATAGCCTTCTGGGAAAAGCCAAGATCACCCGAAGGATTTCAAATATTACTGGGATTATGTAATGCATGGCAGCTGGTGGGTTGAAGATAGTCCTCCACCCTAATTCTTACTGAGAAACCTATTTCATTTGGGTAATAAAGAATAATTCTATATATTATTTTAATAAGATAAAGTGACAATTACTCTAACATGAACCCATACCACACAATAAATGCACAAATGCACTGATCGAACATCATAGTATAATTAGAAATAGAAGACTGGACATGAACTTAAGGTACCAAACTCTGCTTCTTGAGGCATGCAGCAAAAATCATCTTAATTTGATAAAAAATCTATTCCGCAGGAAAGTCCTCCAGGGAATGTGATTCTACCACCTCCCTTTTTACCCAATACCAATGTTTACAAATGTTCTTGTAAGGAAATACTTTCTTATATTTAACCTAAATCCCTATGTGGAAGCTTAAGCCCACTACTTCCTCTTCTAGCTTTAGTGAAGATGAGATACAGCTGCCACTTCCAGATGGTCCAAAAAAAAAAAAAAAAAAAAAAAGACCTAAGGCTTATTTACATATAATCAGCTCACACATCCCATTTCTCTATCCTCAGCAACAAGAGAAAAACATTTCAATGCCTCTTACATTCCTTATTACCTCTAAGGTTGCACATTACCATTTTGTTATATTTTTATAGTTAAATCTTTCCACCTGTTCCTAATTATTTCCTTATGACCAATTTCCAGAAGTGAAATTCCTGGGTCAAAAGGTAAGCACATTTTCAATATTTTTTTATTCCTATTGCCAACTTGCTCTTGACAAAGATTGTACTTATTTATGTATCTAGGGGCTGTGTGGGGGAAAAAAAGTCTCTTTCTTTTCACTCCTGCCTATGTTGTATATTATCATTCTTTTTCTCTTTGCCAATTTGGTGTCCCATTATTTTAATTTTCACTTCTTATCAGTGAAGTGGAATATTTTTTCATATATGTTGGCAATTTATTTTTCTGTGTGGGTAAGAATTTTCTTTTCCATTCCCTTGCCCATTTCTACATTGGTGTTTCTCTTACCCATAATAGTTTTTTACAGGAGAGGAATTAAACTTTGTTCTGCACCTGTTATCAATATGTTAATTTCACTTGTTACCGTTTTTTTAAAATTCTATTTGTCCATTGTCATGTTCTATTTCAGAACAAGCCAATGTTTTAAATTTTTGTGTAGTAAAATTTATTAATCAGTAATTTGTGGGTCTTGGTTAAAGAGTCTGTTTATACTCTAAGGTTATGTAAATTACTCACCTATATTTTCTTTCTTAGTACTTTCATAATTTCAGTGAAGCAAGGCAGGTGAGAAGGTGATATTTGAGCAAAGATCTGAAGAGGTTGTAGAGGGAGTCATGCATATTTGGAGGGAAAGTGCTCCAAGCAAAGGGAATCACAAATGCAAAAAACCTTATAATTGGAAACTTTCTGTGTTGTGTGAGGACCAGCAAGGAGACCAGTGTGTGGGGCAGAATGATTAAAGGGGTAGAGAATAATGAAATGAATCAGAAAGAAAAATTTGGGCCACATTATGTAGGATCTTCAAGATCACTATGAATCTTTTACTCTGAGAAATATGGGAAACCTTTGAAACATTTTAAGCAGAGAAGTCATATGACCTAACTTTCAAGAGGCTAATTCTTTATTTCTTCATGGTATAATCAGCTGCCTTCAAATTGTTTATTGAATAATTTATTTTTTTCCTAGAGATAGAATCTCACTTTTAAAATACAACTTATATAAATTATTAAATTCTTATGTATACTTAGAGTTAATATATACCTGAAATTTTTACTTTGTCTGCTGTAATCTCTTGAATTTGTCTTGCATAAATGCAACTGTTCTAATTATTGTACCTTAAAATATATTTAAAATGTAGTCGAATAGATTCCTTTTTATTATTCTTTGCTCAAAATCATCTTGTCTCTTTTTGGTTATTTTAAAGAATATATAAACTTTAGTATGATTAAGTTTTAAAAATTCCACCAGCTTTGAATGCTTGAATAAATTACCCAGATTATTTTGAAGAAGAAATGAAATCTGTACAATACCACCTCCCAGTAATTCAAGCCTTATTGAAAGTTCTTTAGTAAGGTTTTGTAATTTACCACATCTAAATCTCATGTATTTCTTGTTATTTCTTGAGTTTATTTTACAGTTTTAAGATACCTTAATACCTGATTTCAGTATGATAAAAAGTAATTTTTTTCCCCTAATAAACCATCAAATGGATGACTTGTGTTTTTTCTATTTCATTTGCTGCATGTACTTTGTATACAAAAGTGTCTTGGTATTGTGAAAAAAGCAAGGTGTTTGCTTTTGGACAGATCTGGATTTGAATCTTGGTTCTGCCACATATATTGCCTTGAATATTTAACCTGTTTGAGACTCAATGGTATAGTGATAACAATCCCTTATAGGGCTTTTATGGAGATTAAATGAGGTAAGTTATATATGATATAGCACAAAATAGTCATTCAATACATTTTTATTTCTTGACTTTTGTAGCAATTTGTATTTTCTTCCTAATCTTGCAGTCTATATTTAACCTTCCCAGGGCAGATTCACTGAAACACGAAAAGTAGATGGCATTTCCACTCTGTGCCTGAAGTCTTCTGGCTTGCCAGAGCCTTCACACTTTATTTTGTTTTCCATTTGTAAACTGGTTCTTTCTAAATCCTTCTGAAGTGTTAATAAATAATATCCTGTGAAATGATCTTTTGCGACAGAATGCAACTTCTAGACGGAGGCGTTTCAGCATTCTCCAACATTCCACTTCATTGAAATAACTTTTTAATACCACCTACTGGGAGAATTGAGGACATGTCCCTCAAAATATTTCACCACCATGAATTAACAGCCTTGTCTTTCTCTTGTTATCTGAAGTAGCATCCCTACTAGTCAGACACGAGAATCAACCCCTTGAATGACGAAAACCAGATTTATAACAGAATTACAGAACCTGGGGTATCAAGTGTACACAGGATCAGTAACTATCAATCTTATTTAACCCAGTTGGTTTGACTCAGCCAAATCCATCTGTCAGACTATTCCATTTTTATTTTCTTCCAGTTCTCTTTTCCATACTTGAGCCTAGTCTTTTGTTCTCATGGTTCTACTTTTAACTCCTGCTATCAGGGTGAGTTAATTTTCTTTTGTTTTTACTAGTTGATGATTAGAGAAGTTTTTTTATGTCTGGAAAATAAGTGCATCCTGTACACCTCAGGCAGACACTGCTCTGCCTGGATTTGGCAGCATCCTCCGGACGGTGCCTATGGCAGTGCCTTTGGCTGGCCTCAGGGGTGTCTCCCAGGCTCCTGTCCTAGAACAAGCTTCATCTGTTTCTGTCTCAGGACATGCTAACAGCCTGATGGCCGTGGCCTCTCTGATCTCATTATGGTTCTCCTCTTGCTCTCTATTCTCATTGATGATTATAATAAATGCCTTTACATTGCCATCCACAGCATGGTCATTTCTGGAGGCTACTGGATCTCTTGTCTCTGTACTTTTTCTCCTGCTATTACCTCTTTCTTGAATTTTGTCAGTCTAAATACGTGCATGGTGGAATTCTGTTAATCATACATGGTCCATGTCATATATGACTATGTTTGTGAAATCTTCTCAATCTATCCAACAGGATGTGGTTTCTCCCTCATTCACACTCTTGTAAATCTCTTTACCTCTACCCTGTATTTTCCCTTGTATTATCCAGCAAGTACTTAACACTAACTATGTGCCAGTTTCTAGATGAGGTCTGAGGATACAAAAATGAACATGACAGAGTAGCTGTTGTCAGGGATCCCAGAGTGGCCAGAGAGGCAGGTAAAAATAACAGTATTGTATTGAAATAAATATGGATCTGGGGGTGTAATCATAAAGCCAGTGTAGCTTGTTTCCCAGAGCTCTACAGGGAGGGCTATTCCCTCTCCTTCCCCTGGATGAAAACTCAGGCAGGAACTATGACTTTTAAAATTTGTTCTTAGGGCACAGAACCCTCTTTCACTTTAGTAATCAGAATGTCCCATCTCACGGAGTGTGCTAAGTTCAGTCTTGCTGTCCAGTTGAGGCATCTCCCATGGGCACTCAGACTTGTCTCAGGTTGGAAGGCTGAGCCCGAGAGACGGGGAGTAGATGGCTTCTTTCTACCTTGCACATCTACCCCTTCACCTCCTCCTATGAATGGAATTATCTTTTCCCTTCGGAGTCAGAGCTGGTGGGGAGAAAGGTAGGAAGAGAGATAGGTTGGGGCCAGCTGTTCCTTAAGTGCCTGTCTGCAGTGGGCCACGTGGTGTTTTCTCTGGCCCTGGGTTTCCCAACTTTCCCAGCATCCCCTCTCTTGCTCTAACCAATTTCTAACGGTTGCTATTTCCATCTGGGCTGATCATTTCTTGCTTCTCAGCCTGGTCTCTTTCAATCTTCCACAAAAGAACCTGCCAGCTCACCTCTTACACTTTAGGTTTTCTGAGCAAGAATCAAGGCACCATTCCACAGTATCCTCCAAACAGCCAAGGACATATATTAAATCCTTTCAATTGTCCCTTTAAAACCCTCTTTTTAAACTTGAAACAGAGTGTGAGCACCACACTGTCCTCTGAAAGCTGTCTCCAAAAATCCTCTTAAATCTCCACCCTCACTTTTCTCAGCTCTTCCTAGCTTTTCAAAGAGGCGCTGTTATCTCTGGGGCTGCAAAATTAATTTTCTGCCAGGTTAATTTTTTCAAATCTCACATGGAAGTATAGCATCTATTATTTTCATGTCTCAGCCCAAGTAGAAAAGATATCTCATTTTAATAACCACTTATGTAATTATATTATATGGTCATTATTAAGAAGGAATTTTCATTCTCTGGCTCCTCTTAGCCAGTAAGAACATACCTCACCTCTTTTCATGGTAGGGAGATGGCTTTGGCTACTTTCTCCAGGAGGAGGTAATATATCTTTTCCCATGGCTACCCAAGGAGCCCTGGTAGTATCAACTCTGGTGAAAATGGAGACAGCCCATATCCTTTGAGTTACATCCATGTACTAGTGAGTCATATTACTGTGCCTAAAGAGGTTCTAAACTCAGTCTTTTCCTCTTGGACACACCTGTCCTTAAAATCCCCTGGGGAAGAGAGCTGTATTTCAAGATTGCCAACTAGAACATTGTTCGCTGGACCATCCAGGCAGGAAGACAGGAATTCTGTCAAAGGAGTGAGAAGAGATGCAGAGTGGGTGTGGATCATAGAGAGAGGTGCAGGAGCCTGCTGGCAATCCCACAGAGGAAAATTGTGAAGCAGAGAAGGTAGAAGGTAAAAGAAAAATGATACCGGCAAGGATCAAACCCAGAGAAGCTCCAAGCCCAGTGAAAGGGTAAGGGGGATCCCTCTCACCCTTCCATAGGCATTTGGCAGCCAGTGGGCTTCCAAGTTTCTTGGAGGCTTTTCCACTCTCATGAGCCAAGACATGGTGGCTGACACAATATAGTGGGGAGAACTTGCATGATCCCAGAGCTTGGACAATATGTGCAGGGCTCCCCACCAGGGAGAGTAATACTAGAGCCTGGGGAGCCAGCTTTCTTCCATTCAGACACTTCCTTCCCCACTCTGCCCCCACCCACTGCAACCAGGGAAAGCAGTCTGGGCCCAGAATTTGGTGAATGTCTCCCCCACCACCAGGGAGTGTGCTACAGGCTGAGGCTTCCATAGAAAGTGAGACCCATGCCTCTTGCTTTGCAGGCCAGCAGTGGATCTGGAGTGTGTGATTTGGGAACTCCCTTCCCAAAGGCATTTTGTGGAGTTACGCACCAGCGGATCAGACAATCAGGCTGGACTCCATCCCTTCCAGACTCAAGCGGGTTGTGGGAGACTCAGGGGCGAGGTCTGTGAGTTTGATTTGAGTGGCGAGGAAGCCCATGCGCACAGATCTGACAGTAGAATACTGTGGGGTTCTGAAAGGCGGCAAGCTGGGAGAGTGCCCATCCACCCTTCATGCAGGAAAAACCACCTTGTTTACTTTGTGTGGATTCTGTGGGGAAGAAGAACCTAGAGCACAGCCCCAGGTGCCATGATAACCAGGCAGGGTTCATTCTGGCACTGGGGCTGACCACGAACAGCAGCCCCTCTCCTACTCATTCTAGCTGGGAGAGCAGTTTGTGCTGAGAAGTAGGTGAGTGTCTCCTCTCCAGCGGGCATGCACTACAAGCTGAGGCATCCACAGAGAGTGGGGCCCACACCTTTTCCTCTGTGGACTCATAGTGGACCTGGAGTGTGCAATTTGGGAGTTCCCTGCCTGTTGGCATTTCATGAAGACATACACTAGTGGGATAGACAAGTATGCCAGAGGAATATGTGAGAGCTCGACAGTCAGATTGTGAATCTCAGACAGCCCCATCTCCACAAGAAGACATTCTGTCTGGGTGGGGCCACTTCAGCCCCTCCTAGGAGGCTTTCCTCAGAAGCTGGGAGCAGACTTTTGAATCCTGCTGAAACAGCTACCTTACCAGGTTTGTGAAGTCTGAGGACAAGCCCACCCAACCTATCCCTGCCCAGCCTCACTTCCCCACCCACCTCAGCTGATAACACAGAAATATAAAATATTTTCTGTGAATACTATGGAAGTCTCTATGCACATAAACTCAAAAATGTAGAGGAAATTGGTCAGGCATGGTGGCTCATGCCTGTAATCCCAGCACTCTGGGAGGCCAAGATGGGAGGATCGCTCAAGGTCAGGAGTTCGAAACCAGCCTAAGCAAGAGCAAGAACGCGTCTCTACTAAAAATAGAAAGAAATTAACTGGCTAACTAAAAATATATAGAAAAAAATTAGCCGGGCATGGTGGTGCATGCCTGTAGTTCCAGCTACTTGGGAGGCTGAGGCAGAAGAATCGCTTGAGCCCAGGAGTTTGAGGTTGCTGTGAGCTAGGCTGACGCCATGGCACTCTAGCTTGGGCAACAGAGGGAGACTCTGTCTCAAAAAAAAAAAAAGTAGAGGAAATGGATGAATGAGACTCAATCAGGGAGAACTAGAACTTGTGAACAGACCAATAATGAGCAATAAGATTGAAGCAGCAATAAAAAACCATCCAACAACAACAACAAAAGCCCTGGACCAGATGGATTCACAGCTGAATGTTATCACACCTACAAAGAAGAGCTGGCACCCATACTGCAGAAATTATGCCATAACATAGAGAAAGAGGGAATCCTTCCTAACACATTCTACAAAGCCAGTATCACCTTGATACCAAAGCCAGGAAAGGACACAACAAAAAAAGAAAACTATAGACCTATATCTCTTATGAATATAGATGCAAATATGCTCAGTTAAATACTAGAAAACCAAACCCAACAGATTATCAAAAAGTAATCCACCATGACCAAGTGGACTTCATTCCAGGGATGCAAGGATGGTTCAATATACATAAATAAATAAATGTGCTTCGCCACATAAACAGAAGCAAAAACAAAGATCTTATGATCACCTTAACAGACTCATAAAAATCTTCTGGCAAAGTCCAGCACCCTTTCATGATAAAACCCTCAACAAACTAGTCACAGAAGGAACATATCTCAAAATTATAAAAGCCATATATGACAAACCCATAGCCAGCATCATACTGAATGGGGAAAAGTTGAGAGCATTCCCACTCAGAACTCGTATAAGACAAGGATGCCCACTGACACCACTTCTATTCAAAATAATGCTGGAAGTCCTAGCTAAAGCAATTAGGCAAGACAAAGAAATTAAAGGTATCCAAATCAGGAAAGAGGAGGTCAAACTATCACTTTTTGCAGATAATATGATCTTATACCTAGAAAACCCCAAAGATTCCATCAAGAGACTCATGGAATTGAGAAATAAATTCAGCAAAGTCTCAGGTTACAAAATCAATGAACACAAATCAGTAGCATTCCTACACACCAATAATAGACAAGCTGAGAGTCAAATCAAAGACTCAATATCATGTGCAATAGCTGCAAAGAAAATAAAATACCTAGGCATATACTTAACCAAGTAGGTGGAAGATCTCTACAAAGAAAACTATGAAACATCGAGGAAAGAAATCACAGATTATACAAACAAGTGGAAAAACGTATCATGCTCATAGATTGGCAGAATCGATATAGTTAAAATGTCCATGCTACCCAAAGTGATTCACAGATTCATTACAATCACCATCAAAATATCAATGTCATTTTTCACATATCTAGAAAAAATAATTCTATGCTTTGTTTGGAACCAGAAAAGAGCCCGAATAGCCAAAGCAATCTTAAGCAAAAGAACAAATTGGGAAGCATCACATTACCAGACTTCAAACTATGTGATGAGGCTATAGTAACTAAATCAGCATGGTGCTGGCACAAAAATAGAGACATAAACCAATGGAACAGAACGGAAAACTCAGATATAAAACTATCCACATACATTCAACTAATCTTTGACAAAGCAGACAACAATATATACTTGGGAAAAGAATCCCTATTCAATAAATGGTGCTGGGAAAAAGTGGATAGCCACATGCAGAAGAATGAAACAGGATCCATATCTCTCACCACTTACAAAAATTAATTAAAGGTGGATAAAAGGCTTCAATGTAAGGCATGAAACCATAAGAATTCTAGAAGAAAATGTGGGATAAACTCTATTAGATATCGGCCTAGGCAAAGACTTCATGATACCCCAAAGGCAATCACAGCAATAGCAAAAATAAACAAATGGTACTTGATGAAATTAAAAAGCTTCTGCACTGCCAAGGGAATAATTAAGAAAGCAAATGGACAACCTACAGAATGGGAGAAAATATATAGATATAGCCCTCTATATCTGATAAAGGACTAATAACCAGAATTTACATAGAACTCAAGCAAATCAGCAAGGAAAAATCAAACAACCCATTAAAATGTGGGCAAAAGACATGAATAGAAGCTTTTCAAAAGAAGACAGACAAGTGTCCTATAAATATATGAAAAAATGCTCAACATCACCAATGATCAGGGTAATGCAAATTAAACCCACAATGGAATATCACCTCACTCCAATAAGAATGGCCTTTATTTTAAAGTCCAAAAACATTAGATTCTGGCATGGATGCAGAGAGAAAGGAACACTTATAGACTGTTGGTGGGACTGCAAATTAGTACAACCTCTGTGGAAAATAGTATGGAGTTTCCTCAAAGAACTAAAAGTTGACCTACCATTTGACCCAGCAATCCCATTACTGGTTATTTACCCAAGGGAAAAAAAGTCATTTTATCAAAAAGACACCTCTATTCAAATGTTTATTGCAACACAATTCACAATTTCAAAGATGTGGAATCAACTCAAGTGTCCATCAATTCATGAGTGGATTAACAAAATGTGATGTGTGTATAGCATGGAGTATTACTTAGCCATTAAAAAAGATGAATTAATACCTTTCACAGCAATTTGGATGGAAGTGAAGTATATCCTAAGAGTGGAAAAACAAACACCACATGCACTCACTATTAAATTGGAACTAACTGATGTGCACACATGTGCATAGAGTGAAGTAAAACTGAATGTAAATCAACCGGGGGGAGGGGAGTGGAGAGGACAGGAGAAAACCTACTTAACTGGTACAATGAACAATATCTGGGTGATGGGTGCTTTTATAACCATGACTAAAGCACTATAAAAGTGATTCATGTCACCAAAATTATTTTTAGTGCATAATACTTTGAAATAAAAAAAAAAATCCCCTGGGGGAGAATCTCTTCCATCACAGCACAAAGATATGAAAACATAATGGATGGTAGGAAGCCCCACTGTGCTCTTTAATTTATCTGATACTAGATGGCTCTATCTGAAGGTCATACATTTGGCTCCTATCTTTATTCTTAGACTCTTGGCTAGAAATGTCAACTAATATCCCCAAACTAACCCTTCACATTGGTAAAATATGATGTAACTTTTGATGGCTAAGAAAAATATTTTTTCTGCACAATAATTCAGTACCTCTCACAATGGTTTAAAATAAATAGAAATCCTGTTGACATTTTCTTTAGTTGTAAGTGCTCTTTGAGGAATATAATTAAAGTGCTAAACTTAATTCAGCACAGTAAAGTGTTGAACTTGATCAGCACATTAAGCACAGTAATGGGAACATCAGGTCTGTAACCAATGAACAAAAGTGTGGAAGACATTTCAGTCTGAAAGTTCAGCTGGAACAAAAACACGTGGTAGAGGGAAATACATCAGGGGGCTGTTCCATGGCGGGCTCACTAGAGAAAAAGCATAGAGTGCGTAATGGGCATTTTCAAGTATGGTTAAACTAGTTTGGTCTGAGAGTTTAAGGACCTTCAAATTCCATGTAGCAAAGCTTAGACTTATTCTCATGGGTGAAGGGAAGATAACGTTTGGGCCTTAAATGGGAGCCGGCGAAAGGCTCTGAAAACTGAGAGATGTACAAGGATGTTACTTTAAGCACAGAGTGTCAAAAGTGTTGAATGCCTTCGGTCTGGACACTGGGACAATGAATGGATTTTAGTAGAAATGTTTCTTGCTACCAGCCACTATGGGATATCCCTAGGGTTGAAAATGGGCATGCAAATCTTCCTTTTAAAATTTATCGTGGTGGTTGGTGAACATATTAATAATTGCTATTTATTAATATTAAATTCTTACATAGCATATAAGTAATTACCAATCATCACAACAATACTGCAAGTCAATTTCACATTTCCTTTATAGATGAGGACAAAGGCGCTCAGAGAAGTCAAGAAACTTGTCCAAGTTTCCAAAACTATGACTGCAACCTGATGGGTAGAGTATCTGATGACCAGCTTCCTCCTTCCTGACCACCATATTGAAGGCCCTGAAACCATTGGAAACAGGCTACACTTAAATCTGTTCCTTAGATTGCTGATAAAAGATGTGGTCAGGGAAGTGAACTTGCATTACTGCCTGATATACCCTTATGTAATATAAAAATCCACACTGGAAATGTGTAAGTTTGTACACAGATTGTATTCCATGGCAGTAAAAGCTGTTCAGCTTTGGGGCTAGTCAGGGAGGCTAATGAAAGTGACACCATGGGTGGGGAGACACATTTTGGGATCAAAACCTGATCTCTGGTCACATTCCTTAGTGTTCTGCAAGTTGGTGGTAGAAAGTCCCTAGTGGATGGAATCAGACCTAATAGTGAAAGCGCCTTTGATTTGCAGCCACCCTGTGAGAATACTGTTTTGTGAGCACTCCTATCTACTCTGTTCCCTAACAGACTTTCGACAACAATTCTTCCTGTGTGTAGAAGCCACAATCACATCTTTTTTGGCCAAGTACTGCACCATAAAAACTAAGAAAAAAAGGGGAAAATAAATTCGAGAACATATTAACTTCCTCTGAAACTACAATCAGACAGCCAATTCTTTTGATATGTCTGATATTCTCTCCCATGACTCCTACACAGTGAGGTAAAATCTATTTGTAATCCATTCCTAATTGTTCGTTATGCTTCTCCTATACTTCTTCATCTCATGGTCTTGTATGTTGCTGTATTAATATTTTATTTTTCTGCCCATTTTTTCTTTTCCTTTAATCTTTTCCTTTTTAAGAATGATTTTAAAAATTCTCTTCTCTATTTTTTAAAAAAAGTATTGTCTTGAGAAGTCCACACATTCTTTTTTACTACACTTCATGAGTTGTCCTGGCAGAAATTACACTTGCTGGGAAGGTATTTGCCCTCCCTGCTGGGAAGATGAAGTAGATTTGCAGCGACTGTCATCAGAGGAAAAAGGTGAAAGGTTATTCCTGCTTTTCTTTCCCTCAAAACCTTGAAAAGACAAGAATTAAGACATATAGACCATTAAAAGTATTTTGGCATGACTAGTAGTGATGAAAGGCATCTAAAAATTTGGTATGCTACATAATTACTAATCAAAGAAAATCAGGTCTCCTAGACAAAGAGAAATAAAGTTAAGTACTAGGATATATATTTTATTGTAAATTGTTTTAAATTGATTTTAAGTCTATAAAAACTAAAAATAACATTTTAAAAATTAGCTAGACTCTAAGTTTAGAGACAGACAAGTATTTTCTTCTGTCAAGGTAATGGAATCAGGCTATAAAATGAATAGTGTGAAAATATGTACAAATTCAGTGGCTCCCATAAATCATTTTTTGATCTATGTGCTTGGTTACAAGACTTTCTCCATTTTGGAAGATTGTTGCAATCTTCTCAGTGGGTAGGGAAAATATTTTTCCTGCACAATAATTCAATATCTCTCACAACAGTTTGAAATAAATGGATGCTTTGTTGACATTTTCTTCAGGTAGATGTAAAAATTGTTCCTACTAAACATTGCTAGCTTCTGTAACTGAGAGATTTCCTTGGAAGTTCTTGTCATGGTGGGCTCCCTTCTGCATTAACAAATAATGTCCTTTCCTTATGTGCACACCTTTGGAAGCACAGCTCAGCCTCTGTACACCGGGGACCATCTCAAAGTTCAGCTCAGTCAATCTTAGTAAGGTCAGTCAATTACCAGAGAAAGTTGGGGGAAGGTGAGTGGGGGACTTGCAATTTAACCACAGCCCTAGACTGTTTGACTCAGTTTCCAGTAGCAATAAGCGCAAAGCTCTTCAGTGGGGCAGCTTCATAATTAAATGTTAAAATGAAAATGCTTCCCTATGAAGGAGAGCGCACTCTCCTTCCCAAATCCTAATTTAATATTCGTCTTCAGAGCTCACAGCTTAATAGAAAATTCAGCCTTAAGATTCTGCACACTTCAGCAGGTAGTATGTGATTAAGAGGATGCCCCGGTTGCAAGACTTTTAAATCCAGTGCTATTCTTTGCCACATGGATGGTTTATGAATCTTGGCAATTGGATCTACGTATTCCCTTCATGTTAATACCACACAATATTGTCAGTCTTTTCCGTGGATTCACCCTGCAGGGGTAGGAACTGTAAGGGTGAAGCATGTTAATGGTCTGAAGTTCCCCAGGGCTCCAGGGTGATTATGTTAGGATCTTTGCACACCAGCCTGGCCTTGGTGTGATGGAGGTGCCCCTCCTGAGCCGCAGTGTGATGGAAATTCAAATCTATGGGTGACTGCACAACAGCGTGTGCAGAAAAGGAAACATGAAAATAATAACTTTGGGGGTAGGAGAAAGAACAAACCAAGGAATAAAAATGAACCAAAGAACCAAAAATGAATAGGAAGGGTTACGAAATAGGGATGGGTCTCAGAGGTTGGGGACCTCCATTATGGTTTCTGTTCTATTACTGAATAATAATATTCAGTGACTTAGGGCAAGGCATTTCACTTCTCTGGGTCTCACTTTCTCCCCTGGCCATGTTTTGATTGTATGATTCATAAGGTATTTTATCATTCTAGCATCCTAATGTTCTACTTTCTCTACCCTCATATTTTGATTTTCAATATGTTGATAGATTTTGTTGTAGCAAAACACAAATGCGTGTCAATTCTTGATGACATATTATAATGATTTAGCAAGAATATTAACTAAAAAGTAGCCAAAAAAGACTTAAAATTCAAAATATCTTTACATTAAAAATGAACAATATGCACATTAGTTCCTAACCTATGAAATTGGTGAAACGCGAGGAAATGCAGACTGCAACCTGCACAGAAAAATGCTTTCTGAGCAAGTCATCTAAGCCAGTTAGAAAACGTCTTTCAAATATTAAAGACCATATTGTTTTAATACTTACTATAGCTTTTCAATGGTTACTTCATAAATATTCTAATATAACCAAGATGCTTTCCTTTGATTATTAAACTACTAGGAAGACATTATTGGCAAAACTTCTGAGAAAATCTCATCGCTACTATTAATACATGCTGAGCCATAATTTGGAAAAGAGCAAAACAAGTAAAAATGTGAATAAGTCCAATGGAATTAAGGAGAGTTTCACATTAGTAAAACAGAAAAAGCAATTCATCGAGACAAGGTGTAAACTAAAGATTCATACTATAGTCCATGAAGACACTCCCTCACAGGTGTTTTGAGTTTTTCCTAATTAGTGAGAGAGTGTACGTTAATGGGCAGAGCGAGCCTTAGGCTGGAAGTCAGGGGAATTTGGGCCGTATTTCAAATTCTTCCATGACTCCATGACTTCCAGCACTCTCAACGCCTGTGTCTCTGTTTCCACTTCTGCTAAAATAGGAATAATGACACTAATCTGACCCAGGTGAGATTAAATTAGACACTTTAAAAGAACTAAAATCTATGCATTTCTAGAAAAAAGACATGATTATTACTATTTCACTGAGACTGGAGCTTTTGGCAAAAGTATCATCCATAAATATGTGTAAGTCTCCTAAGTTTCTTGACGTCCTTGAAAATTTCCAGGTATGCCTATGGTCTTATAGCAGGTGGACTCACCTTCAGGGACCTTGGCTCATCTAGCTGACCTAAGCCTTTTAATCCTAAACTGAGGCTGAATGCCAGGTGAAAAATCAGAGGTTGTCAAATCCTTAAAAACGTACTAAGAAACAAAAAGTCTTGGAAGGGGATATCAGAGTGTTATTAGAAATGTAACTGTGGAATAAGCCCCTTTCTCAAAGAGCAAATGTAAAAGAGTGTGATGATTTTTGTAGAACACAGGACTCCCCAGGATGGTGAGTAGACTGGCCCACTCTGCTCAGAAGATCCCTTCATTAGCATACAGAACTTTATCCTCACCTTGAAGGCAATGAAACCACAATCGAGTCTTCCTTTTCCGGTTACATACAGTCGGAAGCCAATGCTCTGCTCCTGCTAGCTGTGCCCAAGTTGCTTCTAATTCTTCCCTCCCTGACAAAGAGACAGAAGGACCAATGGCTTTAAGCCTGGTGGGCAATGTTAGTTTTGGAGGTGAGGGGAGATCCTTTCAATGAGAATGTCATTGAAGGGAGAATATGTGAGAGGGGTTTCTGACCATACGCTCAGCTTCCAAATAGACAATGAAGTCTGGGAAAGATACGGGATTTATAGTATATTTAGATTATGTCCTAGAATTATGACAACCTTCATTCACCCTTATCCAACATCCCACATCCTATTTGAAAGTGTAAATATGCTTCTTTTTAACCATTTATAAATATAGCCCTTTGGGTAAGCATGAGCTCGCTGAAATGTGAATTAATAAATTCCATTGTCATGGTCATAAGATCAGAGGTTTATGAAAGTTTCTCTCAATTCATCAAATTTCTCTCTGTACAGAGGAGGGCAAGTAGCTGCATACATCAATCTTCATGGGGCTCACGGCTTGTGGGCACACGAAACCCACTTATGACCCCTTATAACACTTTTATAAGATCAAGTGCATATAGCCAGCCCCACCTGATTTTCTTTTACAACATGGAGAATCTGAGTTCTTGTTAATGGCATCTGTAGTCTCAAAGCTCTTTATAGAATCTTTCGTAAGTGATATTAATAGTAATGGTGGTCTTTTATTAATAATGCATAATAACAATAGCTCTCATTAAAACAACATCAGTTAAGTGATTAGAGAAATCGCTAGAGTTGTGGTTAGAAAATGGGTCTGTAGACATCAATACTACTAAACTCATTTTTTCTTTCGCTCATAAAACAGAAATACATGTAATGACTGACCAAGCTTTTAATACAATTTTGCCACATTTGCATAACTGCAGACTGACACTTTCATTTGTGGTATGATGGGGCATTGCCAGGACAGAAAACAAAGGAGTGTTTGCATAATTGCCCTACATGTCCTGTGGTTTTCTTTCATCGTTCCCAGCTGTTACCATTAATAGCAGAAATGTGAGCAGAGGGCCTGATGTTGAGTCCTGGTTCTGTTATGTGGCAGGTGACCCTATAACAATGTTCCTGAGGCTCAGTTTCTCCCATCTGTGAAATGGGAAAAATTATATCTATTTGATAGAAATTTTATTTAGATTGCAAGGTCATCTAAATCTAATGATGCTTTATAACATGCTGTAAAAGAGCTGTGAGCACTCCTCTAAATATTCCCAGCCAAGCCCCAAAGCCAATGTGCTTGTTTCCTGTGCTCAAACCTCTGTTCCCAGGTTCGACTCTCCTACCTTGTGGTTTCGACACCATTTGGTTCGGATATCCAGAGTGCTTAAGTTGTTGTAGGCATAAGAAGGCCTCTTATGCACCTATGAAATTAGGCCTACCCCTTCCCCCCAGTACTCTAGCTCCATCTTTCTATATTCCAAAGGAAAACTGAAGATAAACATGACTGATGAATTCATCATAAGATGCTGAATGTTGATAACAGGGTCATGGTGGTACCTCTTCTTTCTCTCTCTCTCTCCCTCTCTTTGTTTCTTTCCTTTCCTTTCCTTTCTTCTCTTCCAGGTGGGTATGTCACATCAACATGGATGTGGTAATGTATACAATAAAAAGTACCTATGAAAGAATAGACATGTTAAAACTATAAAATGATTAAAACAAGGTACAATGTCATTATTCAAATAATATAGGATGGATGGAAAAGAAATTATACAAGAGAACCTAAGCTAGGGAAGCTACTGAAATTCATGATGAAATTTTTAAATATTGACCTTCCAGGCAGACAACACAAAAAGGGAAAAAAGTATTCAGGAGAGGCAAATTTTCCCTGATTTAATTCTTAGAAAAAAATATTATATGCATATTCCTAGGTACATATATTAGAAGATAGATAACAATATTAATGCAGATTTTTTTTCATTTAAAGTAGAGATAGTCTTCATGTGGGTTTTTAAAAAAATATTTAGCATTGATAAAATACAAGCTAACCTTATCTAGGGATTCCTGGGGAATTTGCATTTTTAAACTGAACTCTAATCTTAATCCTGAGATTATTTACAAAATCATCATCTATGGTGTTAGGACATGGAGGCTGATTTGTAAGCAGGAATCTTCATCATGATAATAATTCTCTGCACTCACTTTCTCTTTGCATGTATATTTTCTCACTGTTGTTGGATTCGGTGTGCCTTCCATGAGTTTTATGTCCCTGTCTGGTTTTTGGAATGGGGACTCAGAAACGGAGGTAGAGCCATGAGGGGAACGGTCCAGAAATCATTTAAACCAAGCTGTAGCTATCATTTTAACTTCCTTTGGAAGGAGAACTCCTTGGAATTATTTCTCAGATAGCCTCTCAAAAATATTTTAAAGTAAGCTTCATTAATCATTACACGGCTGTTTCCTAGCCCTTGTCCCAAAGGTCTGGTAAGCTTTAAATCCCTAGTGACACCTGCTGGGCAGACCTCGGTTCACTGCTGCAGGCTTTCCATCAGCCTACATCTTCTTTAGCATGCAAAGCTGCAGGCCAAGGGGTAAGGGGCTGGCTGTCGCCTCTGCAGCTCACAGCCAGTCTGCTCATTGCTCATGCAGGTGACCTCTGCCGGCACAACGATGCGCCAGTCTCCCCAGCACTCTCCCAGGGAATGGTTTCCAACCTGTCCAGTCCCCAGGAAACAAACAGGGATCTATCAAAGTTACAGAGAGAGAGAGAGAGAGAGAATATATATCCAACACTATCCACCCCCAACCGCAGCCCCAAGTTACCAAGCTGCTTCTTTGTCTGAAAACTCGGAGGTGAAAGATGCTACTTGAGCCGTATGTTTTGTTCAAGCACAAACCAAATTATACTATACTTGCTTATATCTGAACATATTGGTTTATCTTACATAGACTTTAATTGATGCAAACTTGAACTTCAGTATGTTAGATTTTCAGGGAAAACACCATCCCTGTGATTTAGATTGCTATGTTTTTCTTTGAACAAAGCAAAGAGGACCAAGGCAATTACTTCCTTGCTTCTGTTTATTTCTCCCATATTCACCAATCATTATGAAAATTGTGTTTAACCTCTTGTAGTATGACCTCTTGTGTCCTTTACTGTCCGATTGCAAAATTTCTTCCTGAGCCAACATCTGCATCCTTGGACAGAGTAACTTGTGTGCAAAGTCCATGTTAGCTGATCAAGCATGGCTTTGTTTGCACTTATTCACTGCTCATCCAGCACTGTGTAAGTGGTTTTGCATATTAACTAAGTGCACAGTAACCTTCCTTTACCTCCTTAGAGCTCCACCCCCTCCCATCCGGCCCAGGGAAATCAACACTGTTACTGGCTGAGGAAGCTGCCAAGGGGTTGCCATGGCAACTGTTCTGCTTTCAGCAGCTACTTTTCTGGTTTGAAGGGGGGAGGAAAGGGGAAAAAAAAAACTGGGGAGAACTAGGCAGCTTTCTGATCAGAGTTCAGATAAAGAAGGTCACAGTAATTTGTGGGCACTGACTAAAATAACCCAGTGGATTTGAGAGTTCCCGCAAAAGAAGCAAACAGACAAACTCAAAAGGTAAGTAGAGTGGAAGGCCAATAATTAAATTATTTGGTAGTGGTCTTAAGCTGAAGCATTTCAAATTTATATCAGTCCATGTCATCTAAGATGCTATTTTATGAGTCTTTTCATTTTTATCCAGAGCCAAACAAAGATGATGAGTTTTATGGGATTATAAATGGCAGAGAAGTGAGGTAAAGGGTAAAACAGCACCAGAGTGGGAATCTAACATCTGAAAGTCATTTTCCAAAACTTCATTCAGCACGGGAACAATGCAGCATTCAGGCAGAATGAGCTGGAAATGTGTGGTGTGCCAGGTCAAATTGGCAACCTCTGTGCTCTTCTCAATGGAGTGGTTTGCCAAGGTAGGCCAGGAAGCAGTCTGGTCTCAAAGGAAGGGCTGGGATCAGGCAGGGGATGGAGCAAAGAGTCAAGAAATGGCAGGCGGCAATGCCAAGACCGGTGGGTTTCAGCGGCATGCAGAGAGCTGTGCTGAAAACTGCTCCAGACACCTAGTTCTTGGGATTTCGGCAGCTAACCAGGGAAGTGCTGAACAGAAAAGCTGGCGGCAGGGCTGGCTGTGTGACACTCAGGTGATAGAGGCCTGGAGCCTGTGCCTCAGCCTTCTGCCTCCATTCTGCCGGTCTCCCCAGTAAGCACCTGTGCCCCACTGGCCAACAAGCTTCCTGGCTGTCCTCTGCATTCAAGCTTCTCTTGCATTATTTATTCACTTTAGGAAATAGCAGTGATACCATAACCATCCTCACACAAGCTACTATTTTCTGAATCTTTATAGCTTTGTTCAGAGCCCAAAAACTACAACACTCAGATAAAATGAAAGGAATTGGAACTTAGAGAAGCCAAACAAGTACAGAGAGATGGGATGGGATCGTAACTGAACAGGAATGCCATTTCGTTCTAGAGACATTGTCATTAACATGTGGTGACGTGGTTATTAATACTCTTAGTGGAGTAATAAGGGAAGCTCTAAGCTCTCAGAGGTTAGCACCTCTTTAAGGACATGCGATAGTGGAACAAGGAGTCCCGAGTTTGGAGCAAACAGAGCTAGCTCTTTGCACATAGCAACTGGCTACTAACCTGAAATACAGCCATTTTGGCCTAACCCCATATTGTGGCCGAGGTAACAGGTTTATAGTCAACTTTCTGTAGACTTCGGTCGCTCACATTTTTTTGTCTCTGACAAGTAGAGAAGTTTTGAGTTGGAAAGGAAGAAGTGATAAGGGAAGGGAAGAAAATGTAAATAAATATCAAAACCAAGAAAGGACTAGAGCAATTATATTCTAAAGCAGGCTTTAAAATTTTACATGGCTTATATCCTGAATGATCTTCGTAGATGACAGGGGACAGTGAAACAGATGTTTGAAGAGGTCGAACAAAATAAAACCAAACACCTAAAGCATTTTATTTAGGCAAAGTTGTACGAAGTCCTAGAAACTGAACTAGAAGAGGAATAGATACCTTGTTAAAGGACTGCCTCCTACATTGGAGCTCATATAAGATAAAACAAAGTACTAAGAGTTAAAAACGCAGGGGACTCTCCCGTGTATCACTGATGTAGCTGGAGGCCCTATATTATATAACAGTAACAGGATACAGAATGACAGTTCTTCACAGACTACACTAAATGTGATTAAATTATCTCATCAGCCTCATACTCCTGAGTATTTCTACAATGCCAGAAAACCATCCATTAATCTGACCTGTCTGCTAGGCACCCAGACGGCACAGGCTAGAGGTATTGGTATTCAAAGAAATTTCCCCCTCACACGGCTGATTGGAGAGATACCAAGTTTAGTCTCTGCAGCCGTTGAGACCAGGACTAAGGCATGGAGAAATAACAAGGGGGAAGGCATAAAAGCCAAGAGAAAATTCAGAAATTTGTTCTAAAATCTGCCACAGATTTTTCTCCATTCCTTTCCACTGACCTGATCTAATTCCAGCAGCTGTTATCCCTGCGAAACACTGCCACAGCTGAATTTATTTTTATTTTGCCTGCTCAAAGGCAATGTAAAGCGAATTTGAGAGCACATCACCTTCAGGGAAAAGACTGCAGCGTATTACTCACCACCTCCCTCCTCCCCTCTGCGTGGAAAGGTTAATTTGAATAAGGCTGCTGCTTCCACAAATAGAACAGGAACCAGCACACAGAGGAACCGCCAATGAGACGGTGTTTCAGTGATGTCATACTTATACCTGCTTCTTATTATTTGCTGAGTAGTGACAATGTGTTCCTTGACTCTCACATTTCATTGGTTAAGAGCCCTGCCACTCTGAGAGCTTCTGGAGAGTTTTAGGCACTGCAGTTTCTCTACAAGCCCAGAAATTTTCCAGCTTCTGTCCTTCCACAAACTGTTGAAGAATGCGGAGTATTTTAAGCATTGTCGTCCTGAAAACAAAACTATAAAAACCTGTATAATTGATACCTGACATACCATGGCCTCTGATACTAGGTCCATTGATAGTACAAAGCAGCCTAAGAAACGGCTGATTTGTGTTAAAAAACAGAAACACTTGAGCAGAACTTTCATTGACGTGTTCATAGGGAGAGCATGCTTCGCTTAATATTGTCTGACTGGCCTAACTGAAAACAAATTTATTCTATTTATTCTACAATAATTGACTGCCCCGTGGAGCAGGGCTTTCCCAAAAAGAACTAGATCTAAAATTTACCAATTTGCAGGATAGAAGGGAAGGAGACCTATACCTGGTTTATTTTTGTCTTAAGTGGGTTTTACTTTTAAATTGATTAGGTCATTAGAACGTGTGCCTCAGGTCACTCAAATTCCTGGGATTTTCTGAGGAAAGTCCTGCAGACAGGTTTGAAAACCATACTACCTTGTACTGAAGGTGACGGTCGTGCGTGAGTTCGGATTCAAAGAAATATTCTGATCAGTGCAAGATAAAATTGTGGTTGGGGAGCCAGAAATAAATGTTGATAGTGGTCTTAAGGCTGACGCTCAAAAAGTCTCATTATCTATGATGGCAAGTGAGACCCCAAACAAGGCTCTTTGAGCAAAGTCATATCCTCGGAGACACAGAAGACAAAGCCAAGCTGTCCATAGTCAGTTGGTGAAGCAGAACATATATAGCGAAGGTTAATCCATTCCACAGGCAGGACAGTATTAAATGCTCCAGTGAGAAGGGCAGGGCATTGAAGGGACAGCTAGATTTTAATGGGCAGAGGGAGACTAGAAAGGTTTCTTATGCAGGAGAATGAGATAAGGCATACGTATGTATAGAACAGACCTCCCTGGCTGGATATATATATATATTATGAGAGAAATCTGGAAAAGCAGGTGCACAAATTAGCAGAGATGGCATAAATTAGGAATAAGTAGGAAGTACCAAATATTTTGAACATTTGTATCTCAAATTCAGTAGCTAACATCAACTACTTTCTGAAATTACAGCGTCTTCTCAGCTGTGTGTCGTGGCTTTTTGTCTGCAGAGTCTGATAACAGGTTAGCTAGATGTTATAAAAACTTGGTTATTTTATACCTTTTATAAATGCTTGCACAAGATCATTGTGGACTTTGAACATTCAATGAGATGCTTCCTGTGTTAAGAGCATGAGAAATTAAACTAAAAATAAAATTTAATTGTGGTAAAGAGAGTAAGAATTCTATTGTCCTATTAAAGTTAGAAGGACCTAGAGCCACATCCTCTGTACTCGAACTTCACAGTATTTGCACCAATAAAGTGCATATAAATTTTGATTCAGGAGGTGTGTCTATAGTAACAGTAGGGTGTTGGGTGTCATGGCCTTTGGTGTCAGACAGACTTGGGTTAAAATCCCCCAGTTCCAACACTTAGTAGCTATGTGACCTTGAACATGGCAATTAATCTCTCTGAGCCTCGGTTTTCTTGAAGGATAATGATGATACTTATGCGTAGGAATATTGTGAGGATGAGGCTGTGTAATGTTTATATGTTTTATTAGCATGGTGCCTGACTCAGTGAATGAAAGACTTTTTGTTTGTTCATTTGTGGTTTTAAACCTATTATGACCTTAAGGACCTTCAAGAACCTACATGATCTGGCCCCTGGCTGGCCATTTCCTGTCATTCTTCCTCTGCCTCACTCAACTTCAGCCATGCTGACCTTCTAGTGACTTCCCCAGACAAGTCTAATGTGCTTCTGCTGAAGGACTTTGCTTTTGCAGCTCCCCTTGTCTGGAATGCTTCCCCTTCCAAGTCTACCTTTGTCACTTTCTGCAGGTCTCAGCTCAAATATCAACAAGAGAAATAGGACTTAACACCCTGCTTAAAAGGCTTCCCTCTTGCTTTCTTTCCCATAACCCCATGTTACGCTTTTCCATTGCCACTCACTGCTACTAGATATTACTTTATGCATTATTTTTGTTTGTTATTATCCTTTTTGTTCACTTGAATGCCAGGTTCATGGGAGCACTGGCTTTGTTCACCTCTGTGCCCCAGAGCCTAGAAAAGTACTTGAATATAGCAGGTTCTCAAAAATCATTAACGGCCAATAATGATGATGAAGCTAGCAACGGGAACACTAAGTTCTTCAGCACAGTGACACCACAGGGACATGGGTGCAATGACCAGAGAGGGGATCTGAATATTCCTGCCTCATACCAAAGTTTAGGATGTACACAAGCTTATTGAGCCAAGAAGAAATATTTCAATTTGCCCATCACATATAGAGGATCAAATTCTGAGACAATGAGACTCTGTAGACTCAGTATTCTTTACCCAAAGGATGCCAATGCTCATCAGTGTAGATGAGATGAAGGGAAACTGAGTCAGTGGTCTGGAAGGGATTCGAGGGCAAATCCTGGGTGAAGATTTTTAGCTGGTAGGACCCTTTCCAAGGTCCTCTAGACTCCCCTAGACCTATACATGGTGGCTCTGATTCTGAGTCTCATGAGTCCCTGGGCACAATCCAGGGACTTTGAATCAATAACAATTAGAAAGCAGAACAGTAAACCCAGGAAGTAATAGGAAATTCAAGACATTCCCAACATTACACACACCTACACAAACATTAATACACATAGGTATTAAATGAACTGCCTGAAGTTTCAGGGAATATTTTAAGATTATTTCTGCTCTGTCCCTCTCTCAATCGTGAGGATAAATACACTCTCTTTAGTATTTCTATTTTCCCAGTAACTGAAGGACAACATGAGACGGCATACAGCTTATGTAAGCATTATCCCCGCTGACATTCCAAATGAGCAGTTCAAATGCTTCCTAATCACTCTGTTACAGCTTGGATTTGGCAGTCTTTTACAAAATATTGAATTTGAAGGAGCATCTGCCTCTTACATCTTGGCCATGTCAGCACCTGTAGCTGCTGCTTCTTCTAGAAACTTCTTAACATAGTAAAAGTAATATGAAAATAAAATTATTGCTAGCCAGAATGCTTTTGAAAGCTTATGGATTCATAGTTGAAATTCCGGGTTGAAAGCTCAATTTTTTTTTAAATTGGCCATCTCATCTCTCATCTTCCTCCTCCTTAAATCTGCTAGGATTTGCACTCGTGACGTGGCTGCTGCCTCAACTTGATTGTGACCTCTCAGTGGCATGGACTTCCCTTATTTCTCAAACCTTAGTGACTCAAATGTTTGTTTCATAAAAGAATGGAATCAATATGATTTATAGTTTAAAGAAATGGATGCTAAAATATTATATTCTAGACACCACATAGAGAGAAAAATACTTCTGAATGCTTTCTTAGACTAAAAACAGTAGCCTAGAGTTCTAATCCTCATTTTCTAGCACATTTTTATTATTTTCCAGGACTAGTTTTAAATGCTTTGCAAACACTATCTTTTCTAATTCCCTCAACTATTCTTTGTTGTAGGTGCTATAATACCCATTTCACAGATTGGAAAACTGAAATTCAGAAAAGCTAAATAGCCTTGCGTAGATAAACAGTTTATAGTTGTTAGAGAAGGAATTTGAGCCTCTATCTTTCCAGCTCCAAAATTTATCGCCAATACAGTACTATCTAATGCAATCTGCTGCTACAGCCTGGTTTCAACTTCTTCTTAAATGTAGACTAAAAGCATGAATAAAAATCTTTACTAGAGAAAAAAATTTGTGAAGCAGATAAAGGCACTCTCTGTGAGAGTCACATATTTAAGTGGTTTGGAGACAGTAGTTATTAGGTAGATAAAACATAACTCAGAACTGTAAAACTCTAAGATCCGGACACCTTGTATAGCCTTTCATTTTCACTCATTATTTGTTTTGAAGAAGGCATGAAACAATCTTGTTCCTGATGGAAAACTATGTTAATGATGCCTTTTTGACCTTCAAAGATACTTTTCATTTTTGCCCTATGATAGTGGCATAGGAGATCCTCACACAGATAATTTCCTTGACCAAATCACATAACAGAGCTCACTCCTCTAGTCTCAAAGAAACGAAGCTAACATCCAGGAAATCATGCAAACTGCTATGTGTTAGTCTATTCTGGAAACTGCTATCTGTAACAGACTCTCCAAGTATTGCCAGCAGGGAATTTTTCTATAAGAGCCTACAGATAAGAGTGAATAACAGTATAGCTAATTGCTCCTATGGTTAATGACGGATTTGTAGCTTGATGAGCAATTGTGGTCCCTAATATGTTTGAAGCCTTTTAGAAAGGAAACTATAAACTGTTACAAAAGTTTTCAAGGGGGACTCTGGGGATACACAGTGGAAGTCGTTTTTTTATTCATTCATTCATTCATCTTATCAACCTCTTAGAAACCTCTCAGACATAGACATGGCTGGCGTCTGTTGAATCTATAGAGTTTCTGTATCTGTTGAACCTATTGAGATCTGGAATATGCTAAATTATTTGGAAATAGGATATTGCTCCCTGGAATTGCTTAATACCCAGACAGAATTTCTCTAAGTGTATTCCCTGGAGCTAGTTCCATGGGCTATTACGAGATGTCAGGTGAGAAAATAGTGTCTTAAGGCTAAATGCACAAGGAAACACAGTTTTTAAAAAGTCAACAGATTTCACTGCTATTGGACTTCTCAGAACCTTTACTATGTCACCATGGATTATGACTCTCTTGGGATAATATAGTTGCTATCTTTTTAATTTGTTTTGTTCAGGAAGTATCTCAAAAATAGTAATCTGCAGAATGAAACACAAACCTGAAGTGTCTGTAGGCACTTTGGTGCTCAGGGCAACTGTATTTCACCCCTTGGGCTTTTGACAGATTTTGTCTAGCTGGGGTCTAATGTTATATCCACTGATGTAGCACCATTGTAGCAGCTTTGTGCAGACTTGATGTCTAGAGCTGCAGTCCCCAAACCCTTGGGCTGCAGACTGGTGCCTGTTGGTGGCTTTTAGGCACTGGGCGGCACAGCAGGAGGTGAGCAGCGGCTGAGCGAGTGAAGCGTCATCTGTATTTACAGCTGCTCCCCATCGCTTGTATCACTGCATAAGCTCCACCTCCTGTCAGATCAGTGGCAATATTAGTTTCTCATAGGAGCGTGAACGCTACTGTAAATTGCATATGTGAGGGATCTAGGTTGTGCCTCCTTATTAGAACCTAATGCCCGATGATCTGAGGTGGAGCTGAGGCAGTGATGCTAGCCCTGGGGAGTGTCTGCAAACACAGATTATCATTAGCAGAGAGGTTTGCACAATAAACTTAATGTGCTTGAATCATCCTGAAACCATCTCCCCCAACCTCGGTCTGCAGAAAAATTGTCTTCCATGAAACCGGTCTCTGGTGCCAAAAAGATTGGAGACTGCTGGTCTAGAGAGTACCAAAAAAATACGAAGAGATAAAGATAAATAAAACTTTATATTACCTAAAAATACAAAGAGATAAAGATAAATAAAACTTTGGTATGACCCATGATGTAGAGGGATTTCTGTAATTGTAAAGATAGAAAATTTAAAAATCAAAATACATTGTATACAGCATATTAAACATATTCTAAGTGGAGTGAATTCATCTGGATAAGATTGAAATTTTGTATTTTCTCCAAATTATTGCTAAGAACACTGTTAATTTTCAAGTACTGTCATATTATCTCAGGTAAGAATCAATGGATGGAAATGGGAGAATTTAAATTTTATGTATCAAACATTTGTGATATTTCAGAAGTCAGGTTATCAAGTTCTCTATGTCACTGTCTCTTTTCCTCTTCTGAATCTTTCTATCTGGAAATCATGGTTTATAAGTATCTCTCTAGTATGGTCAAGAAGAATAAAATGAAGTGTATTCTATTATTGGAGTAGCAGAGTCAATGTAGAAGATTTTAAGCCCCAAATCAATGTGAAGTCCTGGTTTTGTTATGTTATTCACAAACATACCCTCTCCTAACAGACATCTTAAAGTTGGCTGTCAAAGTAGTTTTGAAGCATCTTAATGCTTTTCTAAGAAATTTTCCTAAAAGACATTGAGAGTAATAAATTGTGTGACCGAAAGAAGAAAAGGATATGGGGTTGGATGTGGATATAGATGTAGATTATAAAATTGGGCAGGTGTCATCCACTCTTTCCATGTTTGGTAGGAGAAATTTACCTTCATTAAAGATGCCCTTCTGGAAATTAAAAAATTGTTTCTCAATTGTACTAGCCATGTTTTAAATGCCTAATAGTCACATGTGACTAGTGCTTTCTGTATTGGGCAGATGTAGAATATCTCCATCACTGCAGAAAGCTCTATGGGCTGTATGTAGTGTTTCCATACAGATCCCAGAACCATGCAGGAGTCAAGAGTAAGGTAAAGCAAGAGGCTGAAATGGCAGGATTTTACTAGCAAGTGGTAGTTGGTGATGTTACAAAGGATGGAGAAGTAGAATGTCCTAAATTCTTTAAAAGTTTAGAGTTCTATAAAAAGAGCTTTATGATTAAGAATAAAAGCATAAAGATACAGAATCATGGGAAAATAGATTAACCTTTAGCTCTGTCTTTTGACATATTCCTGCTTCTCAACTTATTACTACTATGGAAGGGAACAGCTGGTTTGTTTTGAAGCACATTTTTTACGTGACTAATCGAAACTGAGGACTCCTGGGTGCAAATGGCTTCACAAGAATTCAGTTTCATGAGGGTTCTGTGTTTGTCCAAAGATTACAGTTGGAGCAAACTCAAAGAGCAGAATTCCCAGCAGGATAGATAAAGCAATGCAGTAGATAAGTAAGACCATGGCAGACAGAAATTAGAGAAAGCAGTTGAGAAAGAATGGCCGATGGTTTCAAGGGCTTCGGAGATATGAATGGGAATGGGGAAACCATTAAGGATGAAGAAGAAATTGGAGGATAACCTTCCATGCCAGAGTCCAAGGAAACACAGATTGAAACCAATCAAGGAAATTGCTGTGTGAGAGTTTCCTGAAAGACCAGTGAGCCCTGCTGTTCTTACGCAAGGAAAGAAGAGAGAAGAGCAGTATGTAAAATAATGAAAGAGTAAAAGAGGATTATGTTTGAAAAAGCATTGATAACATCAATGCATAATATTAAATATGAAAAAAACCTCTGGATGTATACATTAATGTCAAATATGTCTCATTGCAACTTCACTGATTTAAGATTTAGGAACAAAGTTAAATATGATTTTTCTCTGAAGATACAAAAATAAGGAGGTCTTAGAAATATGAAATTATCTTAGGATTTAAAAATTGGAAGTCCATTTATGCTTCATTCGTTTATTCAACAAATATTTGCAGAGTCCCTTCTTTGTGCTGGGCATTGTTGTGGACAATGGGGATGTAGCAACTAACAAAGCCAAGTCCATGCCCTGATGCAGTTTGCCTTCCAGTGTGGAAGACAGATAATAAACAAACCAACAAATATTTGTGGGATGTCAGATGTTTGTATGTGCTCTGAAAAATAAAGAAAGCTATTGGGGATCAAAAATACTAGAAGTAGCAAGTACTGTTGACTGCTAGTTTATATTATATAATGCGGTCAGGGAAGGCTTCACAGAAGAAATGGTATTTGAGGAAGATCTGAAGGAAACATAGGAGCTCCCACGTGGCCATCTGAAAGAATGCTGTCCCAGGCATGGGAATTAGATTACGCAAGGTTCCTGAGTCTGTGTGCTTAGAGTACTGAATAATCAGCAGGGAGTTTAGCGTGGTGAAAGCCCTGAAAAGATGGGAAGCCAGTGGAAAGTTCTGAGTGGGCCAGCAATGTGATTCAGCTCAGGCCGATGACTTTCACCCCATGCATGCCTTCCTAATACCTTTTCATTTGCTTGCCTCGTAAATCGGGATGGATATATACAATTGTGTCAGTATTGTGGGGCTCTTTTCTACCAAATTTTGGGCAAAGTTAACTAATTGTGCCATCTCCACTGTATTCTAAATAATATCAACTTGTCTCAGGTTATGTAGCAATTATCAGCAAAAGCAAAAAGACTTTAGATTTCTTAACATCTCCTAATACTTTCTTCCCTTTCTATCCACTCTCCCAGTTTTAAGTGCTAGTAAGACGTAGTTTGAAAGGAATGGCCATAGGAATTTTTGATGTAAAACTTTCAGCATTCGCATGCCAGGGAATGAACTCAAAGCACGGGAAGTAGAACTAAGAAATTTTCAATCAGTGTTCCTATATTCTACTTCTTCTTCTTTTTTTTTTTTAAGGTTTGAGTATCTTTGGACCAATGGAGGGTTGAAGCAGCCACTACAACCCTAAGTCTCTAGCTCTGTTTCTTTAGCATCAGCAGTTCAGGAGAGATGGAAAAAAGACAATAAATAAATAAATCAATAAAAGAAAGAGGAAAAGAGGCTACTAGAAATTCAGAAAGAAGTAGAGAAATTCTGAGAAGTTCCCACTTCTCCTTTTCCCAGGCTGGGAACTAGAAAGCAGGCTCCCCACATGTAAAAAATATCCCTAATGGAAAAAAATGACTCTAGCAAGAGGAAGTCACCTTTAGTCTCTCAAGATGAGCTAATTGGCCATCTTTTAAAAATGGCAATCATTGCAGATAATTGAATGGCAGAAACTGTGCAGAAAAAATATTTTAAAACTTTTAGAATGAGAAGAAAATTTGAAGAGGAGAGCAATGGGGAGAAAAAAACCTAAATGCTATCATCCCTGGTAATAATATTCATTTAATCAAATAATCGAATAGCAAATCACAAATCTATCTCTGTTTTAGACATGGTCCTTGATTGCTGGCATATGACTTTGTTTGGGTCTACACAGTAGCCATCGTTTAATTCATGAGAGCATGAACAAGAGCGGGGTTGTCAAAGGTGACCTCTAAGGTATTAATATGAAGGGCACAGGAATTATATAGAAGTGAGAATCAAGGACAAAGATATAAAATTCATGTTTGAGGGGTGAGGGGTGGGGATGAGCATATGGACTTGTTTCTTCATTTCTCTTTAAGACTCTCCCTGGGCTGATTTCATTTCAGTGAGAAAGGCAACCGTCACGTTGCCTCTGCTTCCTAAATAAATCACTGCAAGTTTGAGGAGTGATCATGACCAGGCCTGAGTTTAGAAGTCATCTCACATAGCTCTTTATATAAAATTCATCCCTGTAGTCTGAGATTAATTTTCTGTTTGCCAGCTAATGATAATATTGAAGAAGACTGAATTTTAAAAGGATTTCAATAATCATGTGCAATAACAAAAAATTAATGTCCGAATTAGCTCTGGAAACTGGTTTGAGGAAAGTCAATAGTTAGGCCTGGGTTTCTGCAATGGGATTGAGAAAACCTTGTAGGCTTTGAGCATTGGTGGACTCTCTCTGTACTTGTCTTGTACATGCAGTTGCTCTTACAGTCTGACATTGACAAGTAAAGAACTTCCTGGGACATCCTTTGGCTTAGGACAATAATTAAGCAAATATTATCTCGATGAGAAAATTTCCATTAGGTTTTGGTATGTTGAAGATTCACTATTGCACTTCTAAGGGTCTAGCTTCTTAAGCTGTATTCTGAAAATCAACTAACTCTGCTGTGTTCTAAAAAACTTTCTGACTCACCTATATTTTATTTGTTTTATTTTGTTTTTGTAGACTTCTACAGTGAGGAACAGCTTATCTAGAACGTTGTTTCAATATAGCCCTTAGCCGATGGTCTTAAAAATACCAGGTCCCTGATTACTTTTGCAGTTAACAACATGAACTCAGAAAAATCCCTAAATGGAGATTCTAGTTCTCCTAATCACCAGCACTGAATGCTGTACAATAAAGGCCACCCAAAATAAGTCAGTGCCATAATTTCCATGATGACAGTCCCCCATACAGCGTTTTGTTATTGTTTCTTTCAAATCACTTGAATTCTTCCCATGTACTGTCACGCCTTCAGATAACAGCCACATGGAGATTAAATGTGATTTCAAATGAACTTTTACATATCTCTATATTTTCTTCTTGGATTTTATTCTTTTTAGAGGCAAGTGATGAAAGCTTATTCCCTGCAAGATTTAGCGGGTTAAATGTGCAGCATAAAAACCTGAAGCCCTGCAGTCAGACACGTAAGAGCAAAGGGGAAAATGGGAAAATGTTTCACTGGGGCTGCAGCTTTTCAGAGTATGCAGGAATGATGTCATCTGTTTTCACAAAACCCAGTTTAAATTTGTTCCTGCCTTTCAAGAACTGCAGCAGGGAGCATCTGTGGAGACTCCTGCATTCCATATTTCAGGTCGTGAGAGTGCACGCTGCATCAAAATCCAGCCAATCGCAGTGTGTAGTCTTGCCCGCCCCAATTTTCATTTGTCCCCCCTACCTGAAGCAAGGGTGTGCTGCCGGGGCTAGGTGGCCAGCTCTGTGATAACTGCAGAGGCATCACTCCATGCCTCGAAGGGTTTAAAGGGGAACAATGCCAAAAGAAAAAACTTACTCTGGCCAGCCACCCAGGTTCGTTTCAATGACAAATAACCTCCAAGAAAAGATCTATCTGTAGAGGATGTTTTGGTTTGGTTTAAATTATACCTTAGCCTTTTGTGTTTGCAGTCCCTGTGTAGTGCTGGACCCATCACAAGAAGCAAGGAAACAGAAATCCTGGGCGATTGGACGCTCAGGGGCAGAAGCAGGACCCCCAAATTCTATACTAACAATTATCTTTTCACAAAGCAAACCCCATTTCTAGGTATATTTTTGTACATGAGGATTGGAATAAATAATATATTAGACACAGCATTTTTAAGAACTATATTAAAGTGATAGAGAGAGATGCTGGTATGAGCTTCACCTACAGAAATAATGGTGGAGACACAGAGTGGGAAAAAAAAGTATTGGGTAGTGCATCACCTCGCTTTTTCTTAGTTTGTCCCCTCTCCCCACATACAGCAGATTGAAAACAATAGTTATCTATGTAGGTTCTCTGGTTGTGAGCAGCAGACACTGAACTAATTTAAACTAAAAGGATACTTGTTTGATGGCTATGAGAAAACTTACAGAATAAAAGGAAGGCTGAAGAAACTGACACAGAGACGACAGGGGCGTGGCGTTGCGGGGGTTTCTGTAGGAGCCACTGCTTGTTGGGATTGTCGGTCACTACTGCTAGATTGAATGATCTCCAGGCCTCCCTCCCTCTTCTTCCATCTCATCACTCTGTTCCAGGGGCAAAGTTCCAGGGGACAGTGTCCCATCGGCTCATTGGTCACATGCTCACTCCTTCCTTGGCTTGGAGAAAGTAGAGCTCTCAGTTTACTGACACACAGAGACACCTTGCAAAGGGAGGAGAGAAGTCCTGCCGGAGGACGTGGGGGTGCTGTTTCTAAAAGAAGAGGGGAAGTGAGTGCTGTTTGCTCTTTTCTGTCACCATGGTCACTGCCTTGGGTCAAAGCCTCATAATTTTCTTGCCTGGGTTCATGGTCCTCCTTCTTTATCTCATACTTTAGACCTTTGAATGGTTCACCATTTGTAAGGTCCAGCCCAGGACACTTTTGAAAATGAACTAAAGTGCTATTAATCATTATACCAGGATGAGGGGCATAAACTGGGACCCTCCTTGGCATATTGGGATGTGTGGTCATTCTTCCTTTTATCATAATTCTTCCTTTCTATGCTTGACCAATACCTGTCCTATTCCTTTTTTTTTTTGAGACAGAGTCTTGCTCTGTTGCCCAGGCTAGAGTGCCGTGGCATCAGCCTAGCTCACAGCAACCTCCAACTCCTGGGCTCAGGCGATCCTTCTGCCTCAGCCTCCCGAGTAGCTGGGACTACAGGCATGTGCCACAATGCCCGGCTAATTTTTTCTGTATATTTTTAGTTGGCCAATTAATTTCTTTCTATTTTTAGTAGGGACAGGGTCTCGCTCTTGCTCAGGCTGGTCTCAAACTCCTGACCTTGAGTGATCCTCCCACCTGGGCCTCCCAGAGTGCTAGGATTACAGGCGTGAGCCACTGTGCCCG
>CAUYRT010083917.1:0-19327 GCA_963574885.1 Lepilemur ruficaudatus | reverse complement strand
ATTCATTTTCTTATACATCTGCGTACTCTTTTTAATGGATTCACCACCTTGTCTTCAATCTATATAGTTGGACATTTAGGAACTCCAGCCTCCTTGATTTTTAATATACAAGTAAACTCTGTAGAGATCATAATTTACAAATATATTTGTGTGTACCTATTTGATTATTTCTTTCTAAAACTACCAAGAAGGAGAATTGCTGGATTTCTCAATGAATATGAATATTTTAAACCTCTTATATTTACTTCGTAAGTTTATTTTAATACTCTCAAATTACTGTAAACAAATAATTAGTCAAGTAGTTTGGCTGTATATTAACTAATCATATTGTATGGATTATATTTGTGACATGGAACTTGAATTAGAGTTTTTTTTGTTCAAAGTAAAAGTGTCCATTTTGTGTTAATGTGTTATACAGAGCTAAGTTCACATAATGAGTGGGCTGGACTCATGCTTTAAGTGTAAGGACCTCTGTATTTTCTGTCTTCATGGAGCTGGAGAAATTGCTAACCCAGAGATTTATAAATATTTAAAGAAAGTGTTGATAAAAATGGCATACTTTAAAACACAGATGTGATACCAATAATTCTTTTAATATTACGATAAAAACAAATGAGCACAATCACAATCACAAAAGTAAAATACCTAGACATATCCCTAATAAGAAATATGAGTTCTCTGTAAAGAAAATAACAAAACTTTACTGCAAGATATAAAATGCTTAAATAAATGGAATCATAACACATTTCTAGGTGAGAAATATTTGAAGATGTAAATTTCTCAAGAAATAATTTATAAGAAGAGTCCATTAAAAATATAAGTGGCATTTTTTCAACTCAATTTAACGTTCAGTGGGGAGAATATGCATATCATTTTAACAAAAATGAATAATAAATTGGAGGGGGAAAGTAGTAACTTTACCCAGAAGATACAAAGGAATTTTTTAGAAAAATAGCTATAAAGGGAAGGAATAAATAGCCCAGAAACAGGCACCACCTGCATATAAATTTAAATCTCTGATAAACTTAGCAAAATAAAGCAACATGTTTCAACTCTAGACGGAGAACATAGTTTTTACAAAAATAAACAAGCAAAGATTTTATTATCAGAAACCAAACACACTACATCATAAATCAGATAAACAAACTTAAAAGATAAATTGGATAAAATATTTGAAATTGTAATGACTAATAATTACTATCCATAATATTTAAGCTGCCATAAATACCAAAACAAATTTTAAAACCTCTAAAATATTCTGGGCAAAGTGTGTGAGCAGACAAAAATGAAAGACAAACAAACAAATAGAAAAAAAAACCAGGAAAAATATTTGATATGAATAGAGATAAAATAAATGCAAATTAAAGCAACCTACCATTTTTACCTATCAAATCAGCACAATTACAGACAGCTGACCATACCTGTGTAGCGTTAGGAGACATGTGAATTGATGTGATCTTTTCGGAAAGCATTTTGTCAACATATATTGTGTCTTAAAAAATATTCTCAACCTTTCATTTAGTAATTTCTTTTTAGCTATACATATTAGGAAAATATGTAGATGTATATGTTAACAATATTCTTTCTAATAGTAAAAATAATACACTTAAAATATCCAACAATAAGGGATTGTAAATGTTTGGCACATCCATACAATGGCATATTATGGACCTATTGAGAATGCTTTTTATGAGTGTTTTTTGTGTGATATGAGACATATTCATTATATAATGTTAAGTGTGTAAAGTAGGACACAAGTTGTTTGTAGTAAGATCTCAAATACATTATATATGCATGCATTTATTAATACACACGTGTATTTTTCCATAGGAAAAGTGGGAGCCAATAACACGTTTATAATTGGTATCATTTTAACAAAACTAGTTCTGGAGAAAAAAGGTATTACAATCTAAGCCTAGAGCTACTAAAGTTAAGTAATACCTAGCCACTTAACAGTCGAAAAATATTGCCAATTCTTTGTAGTTATTACAACTCTATGACAAAGTCCTTAAAACAGCCAACCGGATTCTGCATGAATTAGCTCCTGTCTAGCTTTCTGGTCTCATCTATGTCATTCTTTTCTTCATTCACTCTGTCCCAGCCATGCTGGCCTTCTTTTATTTCCTTACCCCTCCACCCCCACCAATTTGACACTCCTCACATCCTTCACAGATGCCATTCCCTCTAGAATCATCTCTCTATTCTCTAATACCTCTGATACCTCTCTATTCTCTGGTACCTAGTCATCTGTTATAGTTACCCAAAATGTCATCAGCTCAAAGGGTCCTTCCTGACCCTCCAATTTATATGAACTTCCTTATTGTGCAATACCTTAGTGATATATAATTTGACTTTCATGATTACGAAAGTTTGCAGTTTTATATTTTTATGTGATTATTTGATTAATTTCTATCTTCCTTTGTAAACCACAAGCTCCTTCAATACAAAGACCATGCCCTGTGAGATATTTAGGTATTTTCTAAATATTTAAAATGTTGAAAGCACAAAGATTGTCTGCATAGTGATGATTCAGAGAAACAGGTATAAATGGAAGAAATGAATAGCCCATAACAGGTACCATCATATTTGTGAATGTAGATCACAAATAAATTTAGCAAAATAAAGTAAAATATGTTTCAACTCCGGATGGAGAAAAGTTCTCCACTGTACCCCTAGAACTAATCATTATTTCTGTCTCGTTCCGTAAAACATGCTAGATATATGTTTGTTGCATGAACAAATGAATGGATTAATGAACTACCTAATTTAATTCTATGGTTTCAGACTTCTGCTCTTCAGGTTTAAAACTTCCTTTGATATCTCCCCAAAGGTATAGGACTGGAGAAAAACCATAACATTTATTTTCAACCCTATTTGTAAATAAAAATATGAATTCTCTGAAAACCATGTAAAATTTGTTTTTTCCTAGTCTACTAGGATTTTTAGATTCTGTATCACTAATCATTGAATGAATAACTCATTGATCATAAGGACTTCAAATAAAACTTGGGAAATATTAGTTCTATTTGGGCTGTTCTTAGTATATAGAATGATGATTTAGGAGTCATCTATTGTTTCTTTCTAAGGTGTCAAACATAAGGTTTGTTATCCTCATAACTCTATATGATGAAGTTCAGGAATCAGAGAAGGGAATTTCATGCTGTAGGTTGCATCTTAGAGGCTGGAGAAGGACTCTGGCCCTAGTTGGCTATATACATAGTTTTATTTCCCCATGTAATCCGCTCCTCCATTTCCCTCTAATATCAATTCATTGCTGATGGTTACCTCTTGAGAACCTCTTAAGTATAATGGTTATATGCTCAGTCTATAAATATCTAAAAACTGACTCAGATATTATTTATTCAACAAGCACCGAATCCTTGCCACAACAAACTGCAAAAATCAACACTAGACAGGTATATAAATGGTATACAACTAAAGGTTCAAAATATTATATATCTGCTTCATAGCTGGCTTCCCCATGTGAGCCTTACCATGTATGTACAAGAAACCCCCAAAGCAGCCCTGGCATGAGTTTTAAAATGGTATGAACATTTTTCATAATAAATACTTTAAATACTTCTTCTTTAAAGAGGGGAATTCTGTTTTATTTTTAAAATTATGCAAAGCTTTCCAGAGCCAAAGATACATTATTTGGGTGATCTGCTAATTGTATTATGCTTCTGACAACTCCTTTCATGAGTTAGAATGGGGAGACTCCTCCACAAAGATGCTCTGTGGAGTTTGAAACATGCACTTAAACCATGAGAACACTGAAATCATGTATCCTCTGATGTCTCTGCTACTGCATTTCCTCAGCCCATGGTTACAATTTGCATTTCATCATCATGTCGCTGCCTCAACAGACACACACAACAGCATAGAGTATGCACTTGTTCATTATGTCAAGAAAATAGCCAATTAGATATCAGACACAAATTCAATAAGCTGCTGTGTGAGTGTTGAGAATAGATGAGTTCTTAAACAAGTTTGATAAATTAATGCTTAACTCCATTCTTGTGGAAGAATATGTCCTAATTACACATTTCTATAGCTTTATTGCCATGACATGATATATAATCAGAAGTGTCAATAGATTCAGTGGGTATACATTCTATAAATATTTGAAATGACACATATCTTATTGCCCATTCATATTTTTACTAACAATACAGTAATGGCTTTAATCCAGATAAAATGCTTTTGTATTTCCCTTGTGTTTATATTTGTGTATATTTATACCTACAGAAAGGTGTTGGAGCCTTATGCAAAGGTACAATAACTGTAACTTCGTTTTTGCATAAGAGACATTTGCTTCCCAAATAGAAACAGAATAACTTTCTCTATTTTCTCTATATTCTCACTGCTTTTTCTATTAATACCTGTTTTGAACATAAGAACTTTTCTATACAGTCGTCATTCCTAATATTTCTTGCGCTGATTTGAAAACAACATCTGAACTTGAAATGGTGAAGGAGAAAGGTCCAACAAGGCTATTGTCTACAACCAAAAGAACTCCCTATCATTACAGCCATTTAGTTTTATTTGTGTAAAGTGAACTGTATGATTGATAATCGTAAAAAAGCAACCATAGTACAGTATCTTTAACATGTTGGTGTTTGATGAGTATTTGTGTATGAAATACTGTCACCTGCTTCTCTAGATTGTTACTGAGTTTCAATTTTCATGCACTGAATTTTATTTCTCTAAAATGGGATAAACTTGTGCTTTTTCTGACCTTTCCTTCTAAAAAATATGTGCTCTGCAATCAGGGTAAGTGGTTCTAAAAAGAACCGGACCAGCCAAAGCCACATTACGCTGCTTCTGCTGCTGCAAGGTAACGACATTATGCTTCCTTTTCGCCACGGCTCTTTTCTTCCACCAGGAGAGACACTTTACAAGATCTCAGGTGAACTCACTCCTGCTGCCTGACCCTCTAACTCATTATGGGGAAATGAATTCAAATTGCTTGAAAAGAAGCTGCCTCTTTTATCTTCCCACTGACTGACAAGCAACCACAAAGTTCTCCGACGGGATTCCAAGTTACAAGCTGTACTGCATCACCGGAACAATTCCCCCACTGGCGGGTTTTCCCAGAGGGCAGCATGTCAGATATACTGCATGGCTTGCAAGCGCAGCTCTGAAACTGTACAACTCCCTCCACACTAAAAAACAGACATCAGGGACTATAAAACAAAGCTGTCCCTTTCCTAACAGCATTAGCCTTCCTACGGACTCCTTGGAAGTCAAAGGGGTTCCCACATATAATTATTTTCTTTGCCTTCCCAGGAAAACAAATGCTTCCGTATCTTTTCTCTCCCTTGTAATTTTTATAAAACACAGTTTATTCTGGGAGGAAAGGCATTCTGAGGATCAGATTGTGTGCAAAGGTATCTGAATTTCACTAGGTAACCTTGAAAGATGGACTGTATTTCCTTGATTTTATAAGATTTTTTTTAGAGATTTATAGCACTTTATAATGGCACTCTAAAGCACGTCTTCTGCTAGCTGATAACTCCTGTTCTGGGTGCTAGGATTTTAAGGTACTATAGTTAAAAATATGCATTCATCTAGTTTAAACCCAGCAATACTTTATTCACTTGTGCAGTTTCAGTTTCCTTTTATTTTCTTTTGTTTGGGGATGGGACAAACACTTGATACTGATACTGAAAGGAGATACTGACTCCCATTATAAAAGAAGGAAAAGTTTATGCTCAGAGAACGGGGGATGAGGACCCATCACATTTACATTCCTCTATCTTTTCTACTTAGAAATATCTTATTTGGTCTTTAAAGATGTCCCAGATGTTACCACTGTAGTGAAAACTTCATGGCCCTCCACCCGGTCAGATAACCTCAAAAACCCAGAATCTCCCACTCCTCAGTACTTCCCTAACCCTGTCTTTATGCCTCAGGTATATAAACAGTCTCCTTTATTTTTCTGATTGCTCCTATATAGTTTCCTTGTTTGTTTTGCCATATCCTTGGGGTTTTTGTTTGTTTTATTACCCCTAGCAACTATTAGAGAAATACAGGCAAAATATGAGACACAAGGAAAATTTAATATTACAGAAGCACCAGAAGACTTTTGCTGGGTAAAAATTCCAATTTATATGAGGATGCCCTTCCACCTTTCTGGAGGCTTCTGCCTTACGGCTTCTGGCTTGACCACTCAGATCTCTTCTTTCAAGCCAGAAGCACTATTCTTACTTCAAATTGCTCTGGAATCATCTGCTCTCACCAGCTTTTTAAAAAATGTTTTGCAAAAATAGTATGTATTTATTGTAGATAATTTAAAAATTGAGTACATAAAAAAGGAAAAATGGGAAAATAAACCATTCTTAATACAACCACCCAGAGATAATATATATATATTCTTCCCAAATTTCCATCATTTGTCTTTTTAAAAACTAACCAATTTTCTTTTTCAGGATGATCAGATCTTACAAGCAAGAAAAGCATCTGATTAATGCTAAATCTTATGAATTGTTCTTTTATTTTTCCCTTTCCTTCTCTTCCCTGTTCTTTCCTTCTACCCTTCCTTTTAAAAGATTCATTTGTGATTGGATGGTTGGAGGTATACATACTGGAAAAAAATCACCTGAAACCTATGTATCTATCCACATTCAGGAAGAATTTTTAAAGATCTATAAAATGATTCCATTTCACCAATATGAATTGATCAATCTGCTTTTTTTTTTGTACTAAAATGACATTTCCCTTTGCTAATGCTGAAGGATCATTTTCATTTACCCTCTTCCCTCCCACCCCAGTAGTCCACATCTCTTTTTCTCAAATAAATATCTTTATTCTGTGACACAATACAAAATAGGGGATTAGGAGAAAGAGGCATTGGAAGAAGAAAACTAAGCTGCAATCCAGTTTTTCAGAGCAGGTGAGAATTAACAGTGCACAAAGCACTCGGCAATTAGCACACCCTGGTGCTTTGCCTTAGAAACTCAGACACAAAACAATCTGTCAGGTCATCAAGCAGTGAAGATCACTTCCCAATTCATTCAGAAGGAAGGATAATGAAGAATTAAACAATTCGCAGAGGACTCTACAGTAAGTGCTTAAGAAAAAGCAGGATACATGTACTAAGACATGGTATTGTCTACTAAGAACAGGATCAGTGCAAAGGATCTAAAGGAAGGCTGGCAGAAAAGAGGCTGGCATTTGGAAAAATTATTCTATAGGATATAATAATATTTTCTTTATCTTTTCATAAAGTTATTTTCTGTTTTCCTTCTTGACAATTAGATGGTTTTATAATATTTGTAGTTGAAAATGTTTTTGAAACTTTACAAAACAGTTATATAACCCCAAATTCTCACCACACATTATTTTAATCTACCAGTTAAATAAATTAAACTGAATTTATAATTTTAAAAATAGTTTTAACATAAGCCAGACTCATACTACTATGCTGCAAATTACTTCAGTTTTTATTCCTAAACGTGTATATATTATTAAAAAATCACACATTCAATGTTTCATAAAGAGCGATTATAAGCCTGTTACTTATAATTTATATTGTTAGTTAATTCATGTATGTGAAGAGAAAAAAATACTGAAGATGTAAACTGCTCACTGGGAGTTGACTGTTCACCTGTGCAAGGTGAATGACGCACTCTTGAGAGTCATTGAGCAAAGCACTTATTCCAGGTCAGTAAATAGCAGTTGCACACCCTAGAAAAACTAATTTACATCATATGTTCCTCATAATTGAATGGATGTTTCAAATCAGGTAGAATCTCACAGAACTAAGTGCTAATACTAACTTTTATGGTGGACATTAGCAAATGGCAGAAAATATATGCTAATATATCCCAGCATGTGTTGGCTCATCTGTTAATTTTTGCCATTCACATGTGTTTGTGCTCTCTCTGTAATTCTCTCACTATGTTTTCATACTTAACATTATTCTAATCCATAATTACAACAAAGAGAAAGGCTCAGTTTTTCTGAAATCTTTCACCAATTGGCTATTCCACTTGTTACACTAACACCTGGTTTCTTCCTTCCTTCACATGCTTGAGAATGACCTGGGGAGGTTTGCTTGTCCCACCTTCTCTGCAAATTCTATCAGGGAAGGGATCCTTCAGGTCCAACCTTCAGGTCCAACCAGCCATTTTATACACCACAGATTTGGTTTATTAAAAATTAGTTGAAAGTATATTAATTAGTTCGTTGTTTATTCTCTGGTAAAAATTTCTGTGCTTTAGGGAAAATGACAACAAATCTTAGTAACCAAAAGACCACAGATGTTTGTAGCAGTCAGATGGGTGATCATCCAACAGACAGATACAATCATTTGAAAGTGTGGCTTTTGGAAGACAGGTATCTGAGACGGAAGTCCACGTATCATTTTGAAAAGTAGGTCTTTTAAGTTACTTAATTATTAATATTAATATATAAAACATAATTTATAATTATATAAAACCATATAATTATAAAAATGTTAGTGAATAGACTTAACAGAAATGTGCACTATCTAAATGAAGAAAATATTAAGCTCTTTTGACTGACTAAAAACCCCACAAAATAAAAAGTATAATAATATAATTGATTAGATGACATTGATTATACAATAAACTCAATATCATAAAAACATTAACTCTAACTTCATGACCTATAACTTCAGTTCCATCCTTATAAAAATAGTATCAGGAATTCTGGGGAGAATTTGGAATGTATAAGCACTGTTTGAAAGAAAATAGAATAGGGAGTAATATTCTACAAAATAAAAATAATGAGGAGGACTAGACCTACAAGGCATTACAATATATCCTATACCTTTAATAATTAAAATACTATGATAATATAAATAAAAGTACAGATATTCCCAGACCTATTTATAGACAAATTTCCTAAAATGTGGAAATTTAGGACTTTTTAAAGATGGCAACTGCAGCCAGTGGGGAACAATATGGATTATTTAATAAATGGTTTTGAGATAATGGGATATTTTCTGGGAAAAAATAAGATTTGATCCATACATTACATATTATGTCAATATAAATTCCAAATGCATTGACTATAAATGTTTTTTTAAAAGAAAGCATTAAAGTATTAGGGAAAAATATTAACAGAGGGAAAAATTTGCTACTCATACAGTAGATTTTCCTAATATATAAAGGGTTCCTAAAGCTTGGTAAAAATATGAGCAAGAGTATAAAGATTTCACAGAAAAAGAAATAGTTTTTAAACATATGAAAATATGCATACTCAAGATACTATGAGATACCATTTTTAACATACCAAATTGGTAAAGATAAGTTGATTACATACTCTGATGACAAGGCAGTAGTGATACAGGTATTCTCGTACTTTTTCTATATGAATGTAAATCGTATGGCTTCTATGGAATGAAATTTAACAATATCTTACAAAGTTACAGACTCACATTACCTTCAACCTGGCATTCATTCAAGGAGTTTATCATACTTGCATACTTCCAAATGTGTGAAATGGCGTACCTATATATTTATTTGTTAAGGTATTCTTTGAGATAGCAAAAGATTGGAAACAAATGTCCTTTGGGAATTGGTTAAACTGATGATGGTATAATCTATCTAGTTGAATACTATGAATCTGTATAAAGACTGAGGAAGGTCTTTAGGTACTGACATGACAATGTCCTTGAAATTATTAAGATGGAAAAACAGCATTGTGCAAAATGATCTGTACAACTTGGAATCATTTGTGTAAAAAGTTGTATGTGTGGAATGAATACTATATATATTTGTGAATGGGGAAAATATATGTTTATGTACAGGTGAAGTATTTCTAGAAGGATATAAGAACTGAGAATACTAGTTTCCTCTGAGACTACAGAACAGGTTTAGTACTTTTAACTGTACCTGTTTTCCTATCTTTCAAATTTTGATTAATGAGACTATAGTACCTAGTCAAAAGTAAATAATTTTTAAGAAAATTGCACTTTGATACGTGCTGCTTTACTTATTGTTATGAAAACTAATGTTGATTTTGTAAAGTTTTTAGTTGGAGCTGAGTTGACATGTAGAACAGGGTTCCTATATGGGTGTCTTGCAGAGACAGCCCAATATCCTGCCCTGCAAAACAGTGACCCAGCTGCAGCCACATTTATTTTGAAGCTAAGCTTGCTTCCTACCAGCTGAATTTCCCTATCTTATGAATTCCAACCACCACCTCTTTAGCAGCCATCGCAGGAAAGGATGAAATACAGTCGTTCATTATGTCAAGGAAATAACCAATTAGCCATTAGACAATTCAATAAGCTTTGTATAAATCTAGCGAACAGATGATATCTTAAATAAGTTTGATGAATTAATGTTTAATTCGTTTCTTGTAGAGCCATGTGGACCTCCCTACCTTCAGTGTAAATGTCACCCAGCTGCTGATGGGTGACAGGACAAGACAATATTTGAAATCCTTTTAGTTAACAGCGGACAGGAGAGTTCCAGTGACACTCAACCAATGAAATGAATTTCCTGGGGCCCATCACAAGATAATCCTTTTGCTTCCAACCTCACCCCCTTGCAACCCCGGAGTTGAACGCACACCGCAACACTCTTTAAGTCAAATCTTATAATTGCTTCCAATTTGTCTGTTTTGCTTTTGGCAATTAACAAACTGAAATGTTATCATGAAGGAGTTCATCTCATTTATAAGACCAGGTTTTCCCTCCACTAAAATATGCAGGCACTCTGTTCTTTATTACCAGCAGGAGATAAATGGCTGGTTTTCGTTGCTGAAGAATATATAATGGTTAAAAAGTCACTTTTTTCCTCCAGCTCTACATAAATCACAGAACTAGTCAATATTTAATAATGCTTGCCTTGGTCTGGAGTCCCTTGATCACCCCTGTCATGTGTAATAGCTCCCTCTCCGATATCTTTGACATAAAAGCCCAGCTTTACTGCAATACTAACATGTAGAGGGTCATTACGGATCGACATTTACCTTAATCTGTGACTGCCAACCATGAACCGATAAATTCCAGCAGATTCCACTGGGAGAAATCAGTAAACTTCTCAGTGGAAAGAACTGAAGGAAAATTCTGCCGAGAACAGAATACATTTTCTACAAGGGCTGCTCTGCAAATGGGTTCTGACTTTTGAAAGTTCTCTTGCTGCGTAGCTTTGCAACATTTAATACCGTTTTGATGATTTGAGGGACGGGATGACAACTGAAGATGACATGACTTAGAAGGCAAGCAGAAATTTTCTCTGCAAAAACAATGCAAGATTAAACACAAGGGGGAATATGGCTCTTGCATTATTCACCCAGCTGCCTTGGCGGAAATAGCTGGGCTGTCATGGGTCCGGCCTAAATGTTGCTTCTTTTTTCAAATCGATCATCACTCCTTCACCTCATAATCTTACAAGTGCTTCACAGCAGAATACATCAAAGCCCTGATTGCATAAAAAAGGGACACACCAATCTTTGAGGGGATCAGTTCAGACTCTGACACGTAACGACTCTCGTGCATTTTCTTGCTAACATAGTACACAAATAACACTCTCTTCAAATTTAGAAAAACCTGTTTTTTTCATTCCTTACCTGTTTTTACACTTTGAGGATGCTATTAAGTCTTACAAATAGTTGTAGATAATTCACAAAGAAATGTTTTAAAGTCTGAGGAACATTATTTTATGGCTAATAGCATGTGTGGTTATATCCACAATATTGAGTATTTGCTACTAATTTAAAAGGAAACAATTGCAAACACCTCTTGTAACAATAGTATGGCCACTTTTGAAAAATGATTTTAAAAAGCACTGAATAAAAATTAAAAGTTTCTAATAAAATATATACCAGTATTTCTATGGTGGAATTTGTTTAAAACAGACATCATACTATCTTAGCACCTAACTTATTGATTCAGATGGATTTTAATAATACTTACATGGAACTCCATGTGGCCTAATCCATGTTCAGTTAATTTATTAGAACACATGCCAGGATTACTAACTTAGTTTAGAAAATTTTAAAATGGCTACAAACAATAGCTTATTAGATGAACTGCAAAATTAAAGTTCAACTCTTTGCATGAATTATGTTTTAGACTCAAACTACTATTTTAGCAAGAGAAGAAAAATATACACTAGATCAGTCTTTCCCAAACTTGAGCATGCATCAGAACCACCTGAAGGGTTTATTAAAACCCAGATTGCTGAACTCCACCTCCAGAGTTTCTGATTCAGTAGTCTGGGGAAGAGGCACAAGAATTTATATTTCCGAGAATTTATCAGATGTGGTTGTTGCTGCTGCTCTGAGGAACACACTCTGAGAACCACTGCAGAAGCTCATCAGCATAGGTTATTTTAAGGAAAATAAAATCTGTGGCTAAAAGAAAGATTGTTAAATGAAAATAAATAAATTTTCGAATGTCATTTAAAACGTAAAAATCATAAACAAATTACCTTGATCTACATAGAATATCCCATTAAAAAGGACTGAGTATGTTAAGCACCCATTAGGGCGAAAAGGTGCTTCCCACCGAACGTGGGCTTTCCGGGGTCCCTCTGTTTTGACAAACACATTTACTTTTCCTTCAGGAGGAGCTTCTAGAGTTCGATTTTCCACCTGTGAGTATAAAAAGATTTATTTTTATTTGCAAATAAAATAAGTACATGCTTTGCTTTGAGCATATTTCTTCAAAGACTCTCTTTTTGCCGTGAAATAAACTATTTTGACAGTAGCATCTTGTATGAATACCTCATTTTGTCAGCAGGATCAAAGCGTACCTCATGTTTTCTTCCTCCTGCTGTTAAAGTCTAGAATTTGAGCTCCTGACCAAGGCGGTTGTTTGTGATTTCCAGAATATGTGGATCCGCTCACACTGTGATTATGCCTATGGCTGTACATAGCCATAGACTATTTCTGGACTGCTGAAAAATAATTTGTATGTGATCGCAAAAGGGAAGAAATGCAGTCAGTCTGTTTTCATAAGTTCCTGACTGAGGTGATAGCGTTCTGGCCTTTGTCAAAAAGTCACACCAAGCATCCTGACTCACACATGCACACACACACATGCACACACACAGACTTTTCTATGAGCTACACATGTTGCTATTAGGTGTAAAGATGGCGTCGTGCTGACATGAAAAAATAAAAGCACCTCAGTGACTCCATCTTGAAGTATAATCACACATCAAAAAATTTTGGTACAGTGTTAACAAACCTATGTAGAAAACAGCAAAAGATGAATTCGCTGAAGAGAAAGACTCTGAAATAAAATATAATCCCTAACTACACAGGAGCAAGGAAGATTTCAGTAGCTAAATAAGTGACCAGAAAAAGATGAAGCTAGCAAGAAAGTAGAAAGGGGTTCAGAATTTTTTACTATCTTTTAATCACTGGCTTAAACTTGGTTAGCTAATCACTACAAACTCATCAGCATCACTCATAGATGTTTGACCTTTTACGATTTACTGAGTATGTTTATAATTCCAACCTTATTCTTAAAGTACAGGATCATGCCTCCCAAGGTGATCAGACATGCAATCCTCTGGAAGGCAAATATTCTCAATTACGAAACCTTTATCTGTTAGGGTGAATATATACTTTCCCAATTATGAAAATAAATGTGAAAAAGACAGGGTGTTAATTTTTAATAAGCATTAGGTCACAATGTGTTTTATTTTCATCAGGGAAAAGCTATAAGGTTCTTTAGATCTATAACTGCTACTCATTTTTTTTTTTTAGTCTAATTAGCTTTGTACAAAAAAAATGCTAAAGAAATGACTGGAAAAATATAAGTTTATCACTTTATTAATAATATTCAGAGCAATGCAATTGGTTTCATTGTGTCTATGTATACAGTTCAAATTATTATATAATGATTTTAAAGCGTTTCAAATAGAATGAGACTCAAAAAGTTGAAGAATGAAGGGCAATTCCAGATAATTAAATTAGAATTCTCAAATATCTGATTAATTCAAAATAAACATTTTTTAAACAATTTTCTTAGGTATTTGGATAAACTTGTTTTTATTCTACATTAAGTTTGGCAATCATACTATTTTGCTTTGACCTGGACTTTCTTTTTTTTAATTTTACTTTTTTATCTACCTTGCCTTAAAAGGAATATGAAGGAAAAGGCACTTGGGAAGGTTAAACTAGGCTTGGCTTTGACCTGGAAACCTCCTTTGACACATAAAAAATATTTGAGAACAAAGCTACAATAAGTAAAACTTTTACAATGTACCAAAAACCCTTGTATAAATGATATTTTATTTAATTTTTTATACCAACCCTCTTAGGGAGGTATTCTTTCCCTTTGTAGTACTTAAGAAATCTAAGACTTAGTAGAAAAAGTATATTTCCCAAGGAGGCATGAGGAATAACAGCAAGTCTAGGGCAGGCTTCTAATATAGAATTGTCTTGATGGCAATATATTGCCATCAAGATTTAGTTAAATAGGCCAGGTGCGGTGGCTCACGCCTGTAATCCTAGCACTCTGGGAGGCCAAGGCGGGTGGATAGCTCAAGGTCAGGAGTTCAAGACCAGCCTGAGCAAGAGCGAGACCCTGTCATTACTATAAATAGAAAGAAATTAATTGGACAACTAAAAATATAGGTAAAAAATTAGCCGGGCATGGTGGCGCATGCCTGTAGTCCCAGCTACTCGGGAGGCTGAGGCAGAAGGATTGCTTGAGCCCCAGGAGTTTGAGGTTGCTGTGAGCTAGGCTGATGCCACGGCACTCTACAGCCCGGGCAACAGAGTGAGACTCTGTCTCAAAAAAAAAAAAAAAAAAAAAAAAAGATTTAGTTAAATAAATTTATTTGCTTCTTTGCAAAAAAATGAATGTGAAAGGGTGAGTGTGTGTGTACATGTATGTGTATCTGGGTATATTTATCTGTATACGCAGGTTATCACTAAGAAACCAAGGCAGCTTTTAACTATATCACACAGCAAGTGACCTATAGTTTCACACCTCATCCTTAAGAAGGCCTCCAGAGAATCGATCCAATGAATGTTCCAAGGCCAGACACAGTCATAAAATTCTCAATCTTAGACTTCACTAGTGTTACCTAACATTGGCTAAGTGGGGGGAAAAAGCAAAGTGATTTTCCTATGGAAAAATTCATTGTATTTTATAACAGAAACAGAAAATGCGAAGAGTTTCTCTCTAATATAATTGAAAGCAAAGAAAGCATTCTAAAAGTCTCAGCTGCATTCTATATTAATTTTTTATTATTTCAGACATTTATAAAACTCCCAATTACTGGATTTAATTCAACAATGAATATTAGCATCCTAAAATTAGGATCAAAGGCATTATAAATTGTTTTTTACATTGGAATTTCTTTAAAAGCCAAACACATTGTTTAAATGTATAAGATCTGAACAAACCACAGGGGGATCTTTTACAGATGTGTCCAGAGCAATTCTTTTTGAACCACTAATGAACTCTGGTCAGGCTAGGAAAACATATGAGCTAAGACTATGTTAAAATGGTAAGAATAAGGAATTTATGTATGTATTTTTATTTTAAAAATACTCTATTTTACCAAATTTATTCTTTTTTACATTTTTTTTATTTTACTATATAAGAAACTTGCCAGTTTTGAGGGTGAACCATACCACACTCAGGAGTGTGAAGCACATTTGTCGTAGAAAACACTGAATAGTATTTCCCTCATGCATGGATAACAATGGTATTAAATATGTACAAGACTTAAAATAAACAGGCTTTTCTTTCTAAAAAACAAGAGTTATCATTAAGAAATGTTGTTGCATAAACAAAACTCTTTGAACAATTTATTCTTTGGTTTCTGCCAGCAAAAGATTTAATGACAAAAATGATAATTTTTTTCTTATTTGAATGAAATGTTCTATTTAAAATCTTATGACATAGGGCTTTAGATAAAGAGTATCTTTAAGAGACATGAATACACCATTACTACATTTGGCTGAATTTTGTTGAATACCACATTATAATTTAATGATAGGAAAGTCTGGCTTTTAAGATTGATTCATAGATTTCTTAAATCAATAAGGACACATTAAAAAAGAATCATCAACAAAACAGAGCTGTATCTGTTATATCCTTCATGATACTGTGATAGATATTCAGGGCTATTTAGGAAACTCAGATACTTAATCTCTTAAGGGCATAATATGTAATGTAATTGGCACAAAAATATTTCAGAAACCAGTTGAAGACCATGGTTTTTAACTTCTTGGCAGCCTACAGTTGACTTGTTCTAAATAAAGACATTGTTCAATCCCAGTGATTAGAGATGGATCATTGACTAGGGAAAAGTGTTTGCATACTGAGTACAGGATAAAGAAAAGTATCAAGGGAGAAAATAACTCTGTGCTGTAAGTCAGGATTGAGTCTAGAGTGTATGCGGCTGTGGCAGAGAAGGTTTTACAATCCAATTCTGTTTTCCCCCTTCCCGTCAGGGCACTGTGGCATTTGATTTCTTAAGGTTAACGTCGCCTACTATCTGTGCAGGATGCAGATCGATAACGGTGTCCCCCTTATTGAAAGTTGCCAGAACATCAAGAGACAGTGTGGAGCCAATTTAGCAGCCAGAAGCACAATTTGCAGTTTATATTTTGAAAAAGTGTAAGTTTCAGGCTCATGTCACATATTCTTCTGTATTTTTTTTCCTTTCTTTTTTTGAATGGAGAAGAAAAGCTGGCCTTTTGCCATTCCTGCTTTTAAGGGTAAGTATCCATCAGAGGGGTCTGGGCTATAAAATGCTTAATGGCAATAAAGACTATAGCTCAGCTCCACCAAAGGATGATGTTAGCTGCTTGGAAAGCAACTGATCTCTGAAACAAAATGGGAAATGTGATCATAAATAAGGAAGCAAAAATTAATCCATAGAGCTGTTTTTCAAAGTAATATTTATATAATACACTCTTCAATGAAGACAGGGTGCATTAAAATGATAGGGAATGAGCAAACATTGGTCAAAAAATGTCTACAACTAATGGGTATTTCCCTTAAAACAAGTGAAAACTAATTAATGCACTAATTACTCTGCAAGAAAAATGCACAAAAGTATAATCTGATATTTTGAAACTACAGAATGTTCTGCTAGTTTATGACGATGATGTACTATTAATTGAGCTTTAAAAATTATAGTAGAAATAAAAAGCACAATTTTCCCAAGCTTTTAACTGCTGATGAAACATAGATATACATTTCAGATACCTATTTCTGAAATGTGACTATCAAAAGCTGATATTAGTGTAACTTTAAATACTGTTCTTACAAAGCTATATCACATTAATGAAATACAACTATTTTATTCTAATGGATGAGGTAAACACACCTTTTAATTGATTAACCTACTTATTGGGGAGCAGTGTCTCTTGCTATATTGTGGCAGTTATGAACTTTCAATTATTTTCACTTTTTAACCTTAAACTTAGTTGTTGAACCCATTATTAGGAAGAAAAACATCCACCTTAAAAATGTCACTAAATTAGGCAAAATTTTATGATTGCCTACTAAAGCAGCCAACTTATCTTTCTTTCAGTAAAATATATATTTTGTCCTTCACTAGACCTATGTGCAGTCTTCAAATTTATGTTGAATATAAAATCTTAGTAACTATTAAATGAACTTTTATAAAAAGAAAAATATCCCATCCTGCTTGAAAACGTAGCTGTGCAGAGAGTGAGTCACCACCACTTACTTCTTCTTTGATATTTAGTGTCATCTGAAATTTAATATATTCTCAGAATGTAAATTCACATACTCACCAGTGGGCCCAGAGCACAACCTTTGGCCGTGCATGCTTGGACTCTGAAGGAATGTAAGCTCCAAGGAGCAAATCCATAAGCATGACAGCTGAGTTCTGAGGAATTGTGAATTAATATACCATCTAGATATAATCCATAACTCGTGATAACACCTGGGAAGATAATAATTACCTTTTAGTATGACTACTAGACAATAGCAAAGAATGTCTTAAGAAAGCAAGCAGTTCTTTCTTTTTTTTTTTGAGACAGAGTCTCACTCTGTTGCCCGGGCTAGAGTGAGTGCCTTGGCATCAGCATAGCTCACAGCAACCTCAAACTCCTGGGCTCAAGCGTTCCTACTGCCTCAGCCTCAAGCGTTCCTACTGCCTGTAGCTGGGACTACAGGCATGTGCCACCATGCCTGGCTAATTTTTTCTATATATTTTTAGTTGGCCAATTAATTTCTTGCTGTCTTTATTTTTTTTAAAATGTTTTTGTTTCTGTTTTTTCGTTTATTTTTATTTGTATATATTCATGGGGTGCAAGTGCAACTTGGCTACATTGATATTATTATGTTGTGGTGAAGTCAGGGTTTCCTGTGCATCCATCACTGGAGCAATACATGTTCTACCAACCCAGCAACCTCCTGTCATCCACTTCCCTCCCACCTTTTCAACCTTCTGATTCTCTATTGTCCATCATTCCACACTCTGCTTCCATGGGTACATATGTGTTATTTAGCTTCCACTTACAAGTGAGAACATGCAGTATTTGTCTTTCTGTGTCTGAGTTGTCTCACTTAAGATAGCCTTCAGTTCCATCCATGTTGCTGCAAAAGACAGAATTTCATTCTTTTTTATGGCTGAATAGTATTGCATTGTGTATATATACCACATTTTCTTTATCCAGTCCTTTGTTGAGGGACAATTAGGTTGATTGCGTATCTTTGCTATTGTGAATAGTCCTTCAGTAAACATACAAGTGTAGTATCTTTTTTATGTCTTGATTTCTTTTCCTTTGTGTATACCCAGTAGTGGGATTGCTGGATCATATGGTAGTTCTATCTTTAGTTCTTTGCGAAATCTCCATACTGTTTTCCATAGAGGTTGTGCTAATTTACATTCCCACTAACAGTGTCTAAGAGTTCCCTTTTCTGGGCATCCTCACCAACATCTGTTATTTTTCCTTTTTAGTAACAGCCATTCTGATTGGTATAAGGTGATATCTCATTTTAATTGTCATTTCTCTGATTAATGATGTTGAACATTTTTTCATATGCTTGTTAGCCATTTTTCTTCTTTTGAAAAATCTCTATTCATGTCCTTAGGCCTCTTTTTAATGGGGTTATTTGTGTGGTTTTTTTTGTTGTTGTTGCTGTTCAGGTGGAGTTCCTTGTAAATTCTGGATATTAGTCCTCTGTTGGATGTATAGTTTGCATATATTTTCTCCCATTCTGCAGGTTGTTCACTTTTTTTTTTTCCTCTCATAATTCTTTTTTTTATTGCAGCATATTATGGGGGTACAAATGTTAAGGTTACGTACATTGCCCTTGCCCCCCTCCCCCCTCCAGTCAGAGCCTCAAGCCTGACCATCCCCCAGATGGTGCACATTGCACTCATTATGTATGTATATA
>CAUYRT010083913.1:0-13104 GCA_963574885.1 Lepilemur ruficaudatus | reverse complement strand
GCCTTTACTCCATTTTAAGTGTACAATTAAATGATTTTCAGTGAATTTACTGAGATGTACAATTAATCACATAAATCAGTTTTAGAGGAATTCCTTTCCCCTATTGAGACCCCTAATTCAGCTCCCCCACTACTTTTCAAGCATGAATGGCTAAATTTTTCCACAATTTTATTTTGAAAATGTTACTGATGAGTTTATTCCTTTAAAGCTAGTAAAATTATAATAATTCTAGTTTTATACAAATAAAATATTTAAACTTACTCTAGTGCTGTGAGTTTTAATATACCTACTTTCTAATATTTCAATATTTGTAAATTACTTTAATATTCTGGAAAAAAAAAAACTAATCCTAGTCTCAGCCCTACATAGCAGAAATGTCTGCAGTAGTTCAAAATGTCAAGATGTACACATTAGATCGTGTATATTTATGCTACACTATCCAGAGGACTTAGGAAGATCTTGTCTGAATCAACAGTTTATTAGGTTTATGCCAGGAAAACACAAAAATCTCAGGAACCAAACATCTATTCCCGCCAAGAAACTTACCCCAGTTGAAGAGAAAGTTCTTCTCCAACATGGGAAAGAAGCTGCCAGATTCAGACTCTAGTGTGAAATGGGACAGTATTTGTACCTTATCCTCAGGAATCCCTTGGGTGAGGAGACAGCTTCTACCCTACTAGGTCTTTGGGTAGTGTCTGGTTTAATTAGATAGAAGCAGACCCCAGCAGAACCAGTCTCCAGAGGTCAGGAACCAGAGAGAGCAGGTAATCTAACTGTCCTCCCTGCAGCACTCTGTACAAACTGCATCTGCTAATGACTCCATGTCTCTGACTAACATAGGAACACAGAATGGAGTAGAGTTGATGGTAGTTAATATGAAGAACACTAAAACACAGCCTATATAGCTATGCTAGACTTCAATGTATATATTATAGAAACGTGGAGAGAGAAAAGAAATAGCAGATCAGGAGTTAAGTGTGGTGTTTGTGTGTGTGTGTGCGTGCGCACTTAAGTGATTTTCAATCATAAAATTAAGTAATATTTAACAATGAAGGGTCCAGAGGTCAACCACGTCACCATTTCAATCCATAAATATGCATGTGGTTACCCTACGCATATGCTAGATATTAGAAATATAATTATAAATAAAATATATTCTCTGCCCTCACAGAACTCAAATTCTGGTGATTTCATAAATAGAGTAATTAATATTCAGTTGAGACAATAATTGTCACTGCCGTAGAGACCCAGAGAATAAGGTGATTACCTCTTACTTGAGGGGATTGGTGAAGACTTCAAAGAGGAATTGACATAAGTTTTCTACCATTTGCCAGATCTATGACCTTAATCATTTATCTTCTCTGAGCCTTGGGTAGCCCTGTGTACTAAACAGAAATAATAACAGCACTATCTAATGAGCTTGTAGGAGGATTAAATGAGATGATGCAGCAGAGCACTTAACATGGTTTCTGGCATAGAGGAATCTCTTAATAAACATTAGCTGTCATTGTAACTATTATTATCATTAATAGTACTGTCTTATATATTAATGTATTATTATATAGTGCTATGTTTTGAGACAGTGATGGAAAAGTAAGTTAAGATTAGATTATTAAATTAATGCTTAGCTTAGAATTTACTCTGTAGTCCTGTGGTTTCCAACTGTAGCTAACAGAACACTAGGATATTTTAGAGGTGTAGACTGGTATGCCATCAAAAAAAATTATATGAACATGAATACAGATATCCATGGTCACAGAAATGTGAGAAAAAAACACTATAAGTAATGAAAAAATCCTTCAAAGTATTTGACAGAAAGTTGCTTGATCAGCTCCATCTTTTAGAATGCTTAACTTAGAGTCACTTTATAGTTTAGGTTAAAGTAGAAAAGATTGAAAACGTTGAAATCAGTTAGTATCTGAGGTGAAAGATGCAAAGGTCATAAGTAATTGGTAAAGGCATTAAGACAAAGACTAGCAATATTAATAACTTGGTATTAATAAAATATTTCTGAGACACTGAACTAAGGATTATGTTAAATGTATTATGTTAAATACACAGTTTATTTCATTAAATCTTCTCAACAACTCTATGAAGGCATCCTATAAAGTATCCATTTTATAGATGGAAAAATTGAGGTTTAAAAATGTTAAATGAATTTCACAAGTACACATAGCTACAAAACAATGAGAACAGGACTTGTAACCTGATATAACTCCAAATACCACCATCCACATACCTATTTAATGATACAATCACTATGAGTACCAACCACTAACTTATTGAGGAGTAGATCTAAGAGGAAGAAATTGAGAAAGACTCCAGGGTTTCCAGCTCAGTGAAGTTGACAGGATCATCATAATCTAGTTCACAAGAAAAGGAACACAGGAGGAAAAGTTGGCTTGAGTGGGAGCTCTATATCCTAGAGGAGATAACCAGTTAATAGGTAGATTTATGTGTCTAAAACTCAAAAGAGAGTTCTAGGCTAGAGAGAGAGAGGTGGAACTCATTAGTGTAGGTGGCGATTGAGGAAATGAGTATACATGACCTTTTCTAGAAAAGCATAAAATAATGAGTATTAAGACTGTGAACCCCAAGAGAGTACCCAAATTCTGCTAAATTGGCCATGAGCAATGTGCTGTAATTCCTAATACTGGGGCTGTTCAAAAGCCAGGTAGAAGAGGCAATCAAGAGTACCCCGCTTCCTTCTACTTTGTCTATTCCCTGGTCTCTGAGCAAAGGTGTGATAGGTAAGTACTGCAGAACAGCAGCTGATCTGTCTCCATGATGCCAAACTGCCTTCATGAGAAGCTGGTTTACTAATCATGGGTTCTGTGGACTAATTTAGCTGGTCATTTCAGTGTATCACAGAGATGCATGTTCTGACTTCAGGGAGATAATAGTGCTCCCATTCGTTTTTCAAACATTTATTATGTGTCAGACATTTTGTAATGCACTAAGGGTATAAATATTAATGATATTCTTCTGCTTTCAAGGTGTTTACAATCAATTGGGGGTATAAATAAATGAACAACTCATTACATTACAATTCATTGTGCACATTTGGAGATTTGTACAAGATGCGCTAGATATATGAATATAGGACTCTTGGCTTGCCTGGAGAAATTAGGAAAGACTTCTCAGGAAAGGCAGTTCTTGAACTGGAATTTGAAGAAGAAGGAGTTTTCCAGATGGGTGAAGGGCTTGTATAAGCTATTTTTCAAAATGCCTGCTATTGTAGAAGTGGGTGAAGAGTTACTTGGTTCTCTACAAAGAATCAATGCACATTTGGAGATTTTTAAAAAGTGGAATCCCTTCAAATGTTAAATATAAAATTACTTTTTATTCATTTGTTTGTAACCTCAATTCATGTGGTATTCAGCTCCCTGTGCTTCTGGAGTACATCTAGTCTCTTGATATACCAAAGGCTCATATCAGATGCATGTACACTTAGTTATCATTTCTGGGTTGTAAGGAGGAATGTGCAAAGAGCATAGAGAAAAAAAGGAACTGGTAGAAGAAAGCAAAGAGGAAGAGCTAGAAGATAAAAATGGAAAAGTGGAGGGAGGAGGATGAAGTCGAAAGAAGAGGAAGAAGAGGAGAAAGACAAGCTCTCTCAGTCCAGGAAATCTCTGTATTTAACATCTAGCTTCTTTGCTGAAGCTGGGGATAGAGATTCATGGGGATCCGTCAGCCCAGAGGAGAGGCACAGCACCAATTCTTGATGTCAGAGCACCAGTGGGCTACAGCCTCCCGGATCTGCTTAGTCTTCACACCATAGACAATGGGGTTGAGCATTGGTGGCACCACCACATAAAGATTGGCCAGCAGGATATGGACATGTCGAGGAATATTACGCCCAAAGCGGTGTGTCAGTAAGGTAAAGAAGGATGGAACATAAAACATGAGAATGACACAGAGATGGGAGCCACAAGTGCTGAGGGCCTTATGCCGAGCATCCTGGGAGGGCAAACGAAACACTGCTCGGAGGATCAATGAGTAAGACACAGCGATGAGGATCACGTCCAAGATGACCATGACAATAGGTACTGAGAAGCCATACCAGATGTTAACAGTGATGTCGGCACAGGCTAAGCGAGCTACTCCAATATGCTCACAGTAGGAATGGGGAATGATGTTGGTTCGGCAGAAGGGCAGCCGCTTCAGCAAGAAGATCACTGGAAAGATGATGCAGAAGCTTCTAGTGACGATGGCCAGAGCAATCCTTCCCACAACAGACCTTGTTAGCACTGTTGTATATCTCAGGGGGACACAAATGGCCACAAAACGGTCAAAGGCCATGGCTAACAGGATGGCTGACTCCCCCACAAACATCACATGGACAAAGAAGACTTGGGTGACACAGGCATCAAAGGCAATATCATGGGCATGGAGCCAAAAGATACCTAGGGCCTTGGGCACAGTAGTGGTAGACAGCAGAATGTCCGTGATAGCCAACATAGAGAGGAAGAAATACATGGGCTCATGGAGGTTACGTTCTGTGATGATGACCACTATCAGGATGCTGTTCCCCAGGACTGCAGTGATATACATGAGGCAAAGGGGTATTGACAGCCAAATGTGGTAAGCCTCCAACCCAGGGATGCCGAGCAGGACAAACACTGCAGGATGGAAGATGGTAAAGTTGGTGTGAGTCATGACGCACTCTATGTTCCTCTCTGCAATGACTTAGAAGCTGATGCGTCGGCTAAAAGTGATAGGAACAGAAAGTACCCCTGAGTATGTGCAGAGATCACAAAAAAGAGCATGAATTTCTAAATTGCTGGACTCTACAGGGGAAAGCACTCCTAGAGAATGCTCACTTGGGTATAGGAATGGCTTCTGGCCCTCGATGCTTTATTTGCATATAGAGCTTCTATAACAATAATGCTTCAAGAACCAATAGAGGCTGCACTTGCATCCAATTACCCTTCCCCCAGAGTTTGGGCCCCACCCTACCTTTCTGATCTTATTCTATCATTTCCACACAAGCAGCATTTGCTCCCTACCTGTGTTGTACTTGTCCTTTCCCCATAATTTTGCTCTTCCTGTGCTTACCTAAATTTCTCTCCCCTTCCACTTCTGTTTATCCAAATTTTAACCTTAAAATACCTCCTTAAGTCACACCACTTTGTGATAGCCTGTGTTTATAAAAATATGTCTTCTTCCTTAAGACCCATTAGACAGACTCCATTTTAACTTGATTATATTTAATCATATTAAGTTACCTGGCCATTACTTTGAACGTTTCACAGGATATTTGCAATTGTGGCTCCCTATGCTTAGAAATAAAGTGCCAAGTAGAAATACAGAAAAAGCATAAAGGATATATTTTTCCACTCTGACCCAGATTCACATCTTCCCCTAAAGGCAATGAGCAGTGGCAATTTTCATCACCTGCTCCAGATCAATTCTCATGCTCCTCCCACAATCAGGTGGCTCTCCATTGTGTCTAGACCTCTGTATCCTTGGAACCTCCCAGTGAAACTATTCTGAGTAATGAGAATCTATACATCTTCCATCCTCGATTGGCTCCACTAATACAGTTCTCCTTCCCACCCCACTGTTCCCAAACCCTTAGAAAAAATCAGGTTTTTCTGCTGCTAAGAAGGTTAAAATTGCAGAAATTATTCTGTAACATTAAGAAGGAAGGAATCCTCCTCAACTCATTCTACAAAGCCAATATCACCTTCATATCCAAGCCAGGAAAGGACACAGTACCAAAAAAAAAAGAATACTACAGACCAATACCCTTTATAAATATAGATGTAAAAATTCTCATTAAAATCCTAGCAAAGCAGGCCAGGTGTGATGATGGCTCATGCCTGTAATCCTAGCACTCTGGGAGACCAAGGAAAGAGAATCACTTGAGGTCAGGAGTTTGAGACCAGCCTAAGTAAGAGCAAGACCCCGTCTCTACTAAAAATAGAAAAAACAACCAGTCAACCAGTCATGGTGGCACATGCCTATAGCCCCAGCTACTCAGGAGACTGAGGCAGGAGGATCGCTTGAGCTCAAGAGTTTGAAATTGCTATGAGATAGGCTGATGCCACCGCACTCTAGCCTGGGCAACAGAGCAAGACTCTGTCTCAAAAAAAAAAAAAAATTAAAAATTTAAAACAAAATAAAATCCTAGCAAAGCAAATTCAAGTGCACATAAAAAAATAATAATAATAATCCACCATGACCAAGTGGGCTTCATCATAGAGATGCAAGGATGGTTCAATATACACAAATATATAAATGTAATTCACCATATAAATAGAAAAAAAACATATAATCATTTCAATAGATGCAGAAAAAGCATTTGACAATTTCTAGCACCCTTTTATAATAAGAACATGTAACAAAATAAGGATAAATGGGACATACCTCAAATACATTTAACCAAGGAGGTGCAAGACCTCCACAGGGAGAACTACTAAACACTGAGGAAGGAAACAGCAGAGGATGTAAACAGATGGAAAAACATATCATGCTCATGGATCTGCAGAATCAACATTGTTAAAATGTCTATACTACCCAAAGTGATTTACATATTCAATGCAATCCCCATTAAAATACCAATGTCATTTCTCACAGATCCAGAAAAAATAGTTCTATGCTTTGTATGGAACCAGAAAATACTCCGATTAGCAAAAGCAACCTTAAGCAAAAAGAACAATTCAGAAGGCACCACTTTGCCAGACTTCAAGCTATACTACAAGGCTATAGTAACCAAAATAGCATGGTATTGGCACAAAAACAGAGACATAGACTTATGGATCAGACAGAGAACTCAGATATAAAACCATTCTTATATTGCCATCTGATCTTTGACAAAGTAGACAAAAACATATATTGGGCAAAAGAATCCCATTCAATAAATAAATGGTGCTGGAAAAATTAGATAGCCACATGTAGAAGACTGAAACAAGATGCAACTCTCACCACTCACAAGAATTAATTCACGATGGATAACAGGCTTAAACCTAAGACATAAAACTATAAGAATTCTAGAAAAAAAGTTGAAAACACTCTTATAGACATTGGCTTAGGCAAAGAATTTATGAAGACCCCAAAAGCAATCACAGCAACAACAAAAATTAACAAATGGGACTTGATTAAATTAAAAAGCTTCTGTACAGCCAAGGAAACAATCAAAAGAGCAAACAGACAACCTACGGAATGGGAGAAAATATTTGCATGCTATACATCTGATAAAGGGCTAATAACCAGAATCTATAAAGAACTCAGACAAATTAGCAAGAAAAAAAATCAAACAACCCCATTTAAAAATGGGTAAAAGACATGAACAGAAGCTTTTCAAAATACAATAGACTAATGGCCAATAAACATATGAAAAAATGCTTAACATCTCTAATCATCAGGGAAATGCAAATCAAAACCAGAATGACATATCGCCTAACTCCAGTGAGAACGGCTTTTATCAAAAAAATCCCAAAATAATTGATGCTGGTGTGGATGCAGAGAAAAAGGAACAATTATACTTTGCTGGTGGGATAACAACCTAGTATAACTTCTATGGAAAGTAGTATGGAGATACCTGAAAGAACTAAAAGTGGACCTACCATTTTGATCCAACAATCCCACTACTGGGGATTTACCTAAAGGAAAAAAAGTCATTTTATCAAAAAGACAGCTGCACTTAAATGTTTATTTGAACACAATGCACAATTGCAAAAATGTGGAATCAACCCAAGTGCCCATCAATACACAAGTGGATTAATAAAATGTGTATGTACACCATGGAATACTACTCAGCCATAAAAAATGGTGAACTAATATCTTTTGTAACAACCTGGATGGAACTGGAGACCATTCTTCTAAGTGAAATAGCATAAGAATGAAAAAACAAACACCACATATACCCTTAAATTGGAACTAATCATTCAACACTCGTGGGCATATATAGGAGTAAAACTCAACAGAAACCAAAAAGGTGGGAGCTGAGAAGAGGGGGGTGGGTAAATTCACACCTAATGGGTACAGTGTACACTATCTGGGTAACTATCTGGGTACACTTAAAACTTTAACTCAAACTGTACAAAAGCAATTCATGTAGCCAAAACATTTGTACCCCCATAATATTCTGAAATTTTTTTAAAAAGTTTAAGTATAGAGCCCTTCTTGTCTTCACTTTCACAGCACTCAGGTAATATTTGTTTCCTTCTGAAGTTCTGATATGTCAGCTAGCTATTAGGACTAGGGAAAGAATGAGTGATTAAGAATCTAGAAGAGAACATGAAGAAAAGGGACCATGGAGATAGCAAGTAGAGAATTGGAAGTATAAATTTACCAAATAAACACTAGATGGATCTTGCGATAATGGTATTCAGAGAGTCCCAGGGAAGAAGGCATGCAGAAGAATGAAATCTTTAATTCAAGAATCCATCCCCCTTCCTCCATGCAAATGCACTTGCTCAGAGCACAATGGGCTGCGGGTGCAGAGGGGTGGGGGGCCAGTAGCAATGGGACTCCAGGAGGGTACAAGAAAGGGCACAGGCCTAGATTCAGACAAGTAAAGTTCCCAGGCAGCCTAATAATTTGACATCCTCCAAGACAGTATATTTTAGATATTTAACTTCTTCTTAGAGGAGAGACTAGAATAAGCACAGAGAAGAAGGGCCACTGTAACATTGCTTTGCCTCTATTTCAAAGCATTGGCCTCAAATTTATATAAACAAAAGCCCTACCAGAAAACACATTCATTTTCCCTTAGAAGGAAATTTATCAGACATTTATTTTCTCACCATTTCTTCCACCCCCTCCAGTTATTAATATATCCCTTCTGAATAAAACAATAAGACATTTGGCATAAGTCCTCATAAAAACAACTCCTGCTCTCTGCTTGCAACTCTGATGATGTTTTATCACTTTAATAGTGAGATAGCAAAGGCAAGGTGGGAGAGGGGCAGTGAGCCTAGATGGCTGCTAATGAGGTTCTGGAAAGGAGGTTACTCTCTGTGGGGAAGAAGACTTTTATTTCTTTCGTTGGCTTCTGGGGGCTCTGTCAAGCACCTTTGGAGGGTTCTAGGATCATTTAGGAAAGAGTTAGGACTGAGAAGAAAGGAAACTCACAAGCACAAAGACGCATCCAAAGTCTCACAGAAAATACCTCTCAGAGCCCTAAGATAATATCCATCTCAGTGAGAAAACAGAGCCAGAACAATAGAGAAGGGGCAAGGAGCCATGCTGGGTGGGAAAGAACACCATGCAGTAGGTGGGGACATTAAGCTCTGGGGCCAGATTTCCTGAGTTCATTTCCCAGTTCTTCCCTGGCTGACTAGACTATCTTGGGCAAGTCACTTTACTTCTGCACAACTCAGTTTTTTCCTTTGTAAGATGTGGATAACAATAAATTTCAGGGAGGGAATTATGAGGATTAAATGAGTTAATCCATACAAAGTGCTCAGAAAAGTAGGTTATAATTCTTGTTTTTTGTTATTAATAATAAACCTGTTTGGCCATCATCCTATTGTATTTTTTCCAAGAGGCAAATACCTTAATGCATATTTGGCAACATTAAAGTCTTATTTTTCATACAAAATCACCAAAAGAAATTCCTTTCCCAGGAAGAACGAGGAGGAAAAGGGATAATAGAAATGCCCAATCAGAAGAAAATAGCCTGAGACCAGGTCTCCCAGATGGAACTGGTGTCTCAAAATTCTGACCCAAGGGCTATGGGATGATACATCAGGCAGGTCCACCAGTCATGGACTTAGCTTGGGTCAGAACTACCTGGCAGACTTCCTTCAGATGCTCTGAAAACACCCAGCCATCTCAACAGAAACAAAGAGAAATCATCATCTCCATCATTTACAGAAGCCCTAGGGAAGTAGCAAAGTGATGGGAGTCAGTTTCAGCTCGAATCAAGGAGGGTTGGGAGTGAGAATCAAAGAAATTTGGTCCAGGCTAAGGAGAAATGGATCCACTTCTTCCCTGCAGCTCCTGACCAGATTCTGTGCTCACTTTTTCATCCTAGTATTTTCTTTTCTTCCTGTGAGTCCTAACCAGCTCTATTTTTTTGTAATGCCCATTCCTTCCTTAGGGGATTATATAAAGACCTTTTATGTCCGTATGCAATTTTAATCCATAAGACTCTCCTAACTTCATAACAGCATATTAAAATGTACTCACAAACCTCATCAGATATAACTGTTAGATAACTATGTAGGAGTTAAGTTAATTATTTTTTGGCCTAGTTGTATTATTTAGATATTTATTTATACAAGTTTAATTTCACTTTGCCATTTTCCTTGTACATATGTTTCAGATGTCAAGCATTTTTCACCACTCAGTTTCTTCAAAATGCACAGGCTCTGTACCCTAAAGCTATGTGCCTAATTGATTAAATAGCTGCAACCCCTCCACCCCCACCACACCCCCTGCTTATAAGGTGGCCTCTGTTTTCTGTACAATATATGGCAGGATTAGTTAGGAAATGTGTCACAAGAAATTTGTTTTTAATAATGTATAAGCTATCAAACTCTGTAAATGGCTTACCCTCTTCATACATTAGAGCAAATTTAGATTTATACCTCTAATAACCTCACTCTTGCTCAAACACACTTAGAGCCAGCATGTAAAATGTTTTCATAACCTAAAGCCAGTGTTATCTATGCTGCAGAGGCACTAAGTTTCCCTTTATTCAGTGGCAAATGCTTTATAATGACTCAGGGGTTTTTAAATTATTTTTTAGCGACAAATAAAAATTGCATATATTTAAGGTATATAATATGATGTTTTGATATATGTATACATTGTGTAATGGCTAAAATCAAACTAATTAATGGGATTGTTACCTTATGTACTTATTTTTTGTGGTTAAAACACTTAAAATCTACTCTCTAAGCAATCTTGAAGTACACGATATATTGGTATCAACTGTAGCCACCATGATGTACAATAGATTTCTTGAACTTATTCCTCTTAACTGAAATTTTGTATCCTTTGACCAATACCTCTCCAGTTCCCCCAGCCACTCCCAGCTTCTGGTAACCACCATGACTTATGTTTTTTAATGAATAAACATCTCAAGAAAATGTCCACCTCCCCATTTATTTTACTCCCTATAAACATTTTGGAGATTTTGTCCAAATTTGAATAAGCACATAGTGATGCATCATGTGTAAATATGATCTCCCATGTTCTTGTGGATGTGGTAGCAAAAATGTGGAGAATCCCAGCATCCAGGTGCAACCTCATCCTTTCTCAATGTCTGTATCTGCTCTACAAAATGCAGAGCAGAAAACAGAATGAGGAGGACTTTTCAGGTTTAGACACACCTGATACTCAGTCTACCAAGAGTTTCCTCAAGAGTCCTCCTTACTTTGGGAATGAGGAGTTCATAACACTAAATAAAGAATCTGGCACATTGTAAGTACTCAGGAAATATTTTAATAAACTAGCCATGGAATTAGTGAAGTAATCTTTCTCTGGTAGCTTAGCTTCTTTTGCCAAAAACAAAGTGGTGATCAAAACTTGAGCCATTTCCATGAATAGCGCCCCCTGATATCCTCTTTCCTAGTATAGTCTAATTCTGACAGCTCTATAAACTGCCTTAAAACCTTTAATCAAGAAGTCTTCTCTCTCACCACACCCTCCTGGTGCTTTTCTGGACCCCTTTCTGCATCCCCATTCCTAGCTCTAGCCAGTGTCCACCACCAAGTCCTATTGATGTCTCTTCCAGTGCCCATACTCCACACCATGGGTTCTGTCATGCTGCAATCCCTTTTGTCTTGTTGACACCTCTGTCATGCTGCAATCCATCCTTTGTCTTGCCAGCCCCTTCATATCCATTTCCTCTCTCTCATCCTCAGTCTTTGTACTTTACAGATACTGTTAAATACACATGCACACACATACATCCCTTCCCACTGCCACAACCAGTGCTCTTAAACTCACCTACTACATCACAATATCAGCTGAAGGATTGAGAAAGCGGTAGGGAAGAGCTTAAAAAAACACTTTGCTTATTCCAAGAGAAGAGGAAAAAGAAGAAAAGAGAAGGCTGGAGACTGCTTATATTGGTATGAGGGGATGTCGCTGTTCCTGCCTGTACAGGACCCTTATATCAGAGACTGAGAAGCCATATGCTTCCTTCTCCTGCAGGCAGGTGTCAGAGTCACCCCTGGGATCACTGAGCATGGTTTCAGTGAACCAAGGGAAAAATGGAAACCCTTCCCCTAGTGCCAAGAGGGAGCACTAACTATAGGTATAATTAGTAGCTCCAGACAAAAAGCACATAAAATATTTGAAGACACAGCATAATAGCAGTGACAGAAATCTCAGCAATAAAATAACATACAAACAGCAAACATTTGCTGAGCCCTTACTACATCCCTTTCACTGTGTTAAGTTTTTAACATAAATTATCTCATTTAATTCTCAGAACAACCCAATGAGAAAAGGCACTATTACTGTATCCATTTTTCAGATGAAAAAATAGAAACTTAGAGAGACTAAAGAGATAAGACAAAAGCCCTGAGGTAAACATGTCAAAATGTTAGGACTCAAGCCAGAAACAGTGATTAATTACTTAGAAACTATGAACAAATAATTTAAGAGGGATAATTTTGAAGCAAGCCTGCAGGGTCAACCATTCAATGTAAGTTCAAAAAAAAAAAAAGGTATGGAATAAATGAAAGATTAATCAAAATGTTTGCACTATTAAAAGTAAAATTTATAAGCACATGAAAAGATGCTAAACATCACTAATTAAAAGGGAAATGAAAATCAAAACCATAATGAGATACCACCTAATACCCATTAGGATGGCTACTATACAAAAATAAATGCAAATTTTAAAAAAAACATAAAATAAAAATTTTTGGACAGGATGTGCAAAAATTGGAACACTGTGCACTGTTGGTAAGAGTGTAAAAGGATGCACCAATTTGCAGTCCCACCAACAGTGTAACAGTGTCCCTATCTCTCCACATCCTCGCCAGCATTTGCTGTTTTGGGATTTTTTGATAGAGGCCAGTCTCACTGGGGTTAGGTGGTATCTCATTGTGGTTTTGATTTGCATTTCTCTGATGATTAGAGATGATGAACATTTTTTATATGTTTTTTGGCCATTATTCTGTCTTCTTTGGAGAA
>CAUYRT010083911.1:0-20698 GCA_963574885.1 Lepilemur ruficaudatus | reverse complement strand
TGTCCCACGCTGGTTCTCTGTAGATCTGCAGAGGTGGTCCTGTAGAAGTGGAGTTCACTCGGGTGCAGTGGTCTGCCTATTTCGCCTCCGACTCTGAGAGCAGAGAGCCAGGAGGGCACTCCTATTCCGCCATTTTCCACCCAGGCTTCATGTTTCTTAGAAAAAAATAAGAATAATCACAAGCAAATGTCTATATTCTTCCACCATAAAATCTACCATCTCCAGTGCATTCTGATGCATGCACGCACTCTGCCTTCCCTCCTGTTACAATGGATGAAATGTCCTTGCTTTGCCGAAGCCGTCGTCTCTTCTTTTGTGCTAGGTTTCATCCCCTTTTACCCAGTCAAGAACTTCACTGCCGAGAGCATCCGTTCTGGCTTCCATCAACTGGACCACACCCAACAGCACTAAAAGATGCTTTAATAGGTTTCATCTTTAAGAACAAAACAAAGCAAATAACCATCTTTCACCCTATAATATGCCCACTGTATTACTGTTCTGGAGCATCCATTTTATAGGAAACCTCTTAAAAAGAATAGAATTTTCTTTGCCTACTTCTTCTCTTCCCTCTAGAACTGTCTCTACTCACTTTAGTCAACCTTGTAAAATTCACCAATTGTTCCCTCGTTGTCAAATCCAGTGGGCAATTCTCAGTCTTCTACTTAACTTCACTCCTTAGTGATATTGGCGCAATAATTAATCCCTTCTCCTTAAAACGTCTTCCTTACTCTCCGTGACATTCCTGCCTCTCCTTTTCTTTCCTACTTTACCGACTGTTCCTCCTCAGCTCCTTTTCTACGGCGTCTCACTCCTCATCGGTTTCAATGATGATGTGTGTCAGTGTTAAGCAGAAGCCTCATAGCTTGTCCCCATCTCCCTGCCTGTCTCTCTCTCACTAGTCCCCGCACCTGGCCTCTTTGCTGTTCCTGGAGCACCCGTCAGGACCCTTGCGCTGTCTGTTCTTTCCACCCTCTCATGTTCTTCCCTCAGACCATCAGACACCTTTTCCTCTCACTTTGTTCAGACCACTGCTTAAATATCACCTGCTGAGGGGAGCCGTTCACAGCAAGTCTATCTGAAATACTATTTATTCTATCCCCTGGCTTACTTTTCTCCTAATATTTATCATATATATGCAGAAACGCAAGTTCAGCGAGGGCAAAGGCGTTTTCTATTGAATTCACTGCTATATATCTAGTGTCTAAACAGCACCTACTGCATAGTTGATGCTCAGTATATATCTGTGGAATGAATGAATAAATAGATGAACGTCAATCACTCCTCTGCTAAATCTCTTCCAATGGCTTCTCATTGCCCTGGATAGAATGAAATTCCTTAGCCTGGCATCAGAGACTCTACATCAAAAGAATACTGGCCTCAGGGTACTGTAGTGAGGATTAAACAAATCAATACTTGCAAAGCACTTAGAACAGTACCTAAAAGAATAAACCAGCATGTATTAGCTATTATTTATTATTGTTATTGTTAATTCTGACTCCCCTTACCCCAGGGATTCTGTGCCTGGACTATCATAGCTGACTCCTACTTACTATTACGTCTCCTTAAGATATCACCCCTCTGCATTTCCTTTCCAAATTCTTTAACCCTGAGTAAGGTGCTCTCACGTTCATTGACTGCACCTGCAGCATCGTCAAGCTGCATTTAGGGTGGGCTCTTCCTTGCCTGGGTCCCGCCATGATTAGCTTCTGGAAGGCAGACCCACGTCTTGTTCATCTTTGTAGCCAATGGGCCTATCTCAGGACATGGCATATAGTAGTAGTCACTTGATGAATATCCATTTAACATAGGTGAGCTTCAATTAAATCCATAATTTAAATTGTTCCTTAGGGTTCTCAGTGCTTCAAGAGGAGCTATCCACCACACAGCACAAGCAGAAAGAGGAGCAAGCTGTCTCTAAAGGAAGCGAGCCTTGTGATCACCCTCCCATCGTCTCCGAGGAAGACATTTCTGTCGGTTATTCCACTTTTCAGGATTCCATCCCCAAAACTGATGAGGACAGCTCAGCAACAGTCCTCGTTCCCCAAACTGAGAAGGAGCAAGTGCAACAGGATTTCTCAGGGAAAATGCAAGACCTGCCCGTAGAGTCCTCTCTCGAGCATCAGCAGGAATACTTGTGAGTTTCAAAAGAAAGCCTGTCACATGTGCGCCTAAAGAAATAGGCCAGTGTGGCCAGGATGCCAGGCATGTACAAGCATAACTAGTTTTTAAATAATTTTAAAATGACCCCACCAATAACAAATGCCAGAGCTACAGGGGAAAAAAATGTGTGACATTTAAGAGGTAATTGTGATCATGTCGTATAACACAGACATGCTTGAACCAACTTCCGTTCTGTGACTTTGGACAAGCCCTTAAGTGTTTTGAATCTCCATTCTACACCTATACGTTATGATAATGATATGCACTTTACTCCTCTCACAGGGTCAAAGGTCAAAGAGACACCTGTGGCAGCATTGCTTAAACTGTAAAATGTCATGTAGATGAAACAGCTATGGTTTGTAGTGTTGCTGCTCATCATTTGCTCTGTAATGTTTCAGTATCATGCCCAAGTGCACAGCCGGTGTGGAGTAGGAACAGTGACAGGGTAGGTGCAGCAGCCCATGGCGTATTTCAGCACAGCTGTAAGGTGGCTAACTGTAAAAATACAAACACAATATGAATTATTCTCACAGAATAAAAAAACCACTAAAATGAGGTGGGATGGAGTTGGGGTGGAAATAAAAACAACGTTTTTAGAGAGTTTCTGGCTGCAGGAAGTTGAGAAACATGATTTGGCCCAAAATTTAAGCTCAGAGATTTATGGCAGCAAAGGAGAAAGAGTTGTTTAAGTGACACCGGTCGTCCGGAAAAAGAAGACAGATCGTGAGAATGGCAAATGCGTCCCCAACCCTGGAATCTGAGAATAGTGTATCATGGGATTGCATCATGGCATTGCCTTTGTCATTAAGTGAGTTTTGTTTCGGGGTCACTGACATGAGAAGAGGCGGAAATGGGTAATGGAACCATCTCTTCTTCCCCTGATCCCCTCCCCTCTACCTACAGGTTTCAGGGGTGAGAAGAGGTAAGAGAAAGAGAGGCAGACAAAACAGGGGATAACAGAGAGACACGCTGGCCATTTACTATCTATGAAGTGACAGAAAATTGCACTACCCACCAAAAGGTGGGGGAGGGAAGAAAAGGCAAAGAATTTTCTTATTTAGTAATTGAGATTATGAAAGGTTTTATTGGAATAACTCCAAACTATATGAATAGAAAACATTTCAGAGTCAACTGATCCCTTTACTAAGTAAAATAGTTTTTCAGAGGTACAATAGGAATTTCCCTTTATATATAGTTACGGCAATTGTATTAACATGGAGATTTATTTAATTCTGCCAAATTTGATTCTTGCTTCAAAAACCTTATTATCTTCAAATTTTTGTTATCTAAAACTCAAGCCCTCAATATTGAGTTATCAAAGAAAAGATAAAATTGTGACACATACAATTGTACAGGTCAGATAACTGTAATATACTTTACGGTAATTTTTATCTTCCAAACACATCACTCTCTGTCACTGCTAGATCCATGAGCTACAACTCTGTAGAATATCTTACAGCATTATTTTTCTTTAAATTTCCTTTCTTGGCCAAATTTGCAATTTTGACTGCACAGACTATGAGAGAGTCTTTTGACTCTCACGGACTATGAAGATGAACTCCATCTTCCCTTTCTTGAGTAGGAGGAGCAAGGCAAATGTCCCTGAGGTATCATTTGGCTTTTTCATTCCAGTGTGACATCCCCAGGAATAGAAGTGTCAGAGACTCAAAAGTCCACGGCAGTACCTGGCTCTCCCAGCAAGACACCCGAGGAAGTTGGTAGCCCCCCTGAGGAGGAGAGGCCGTCCTCCCAGACACCAGTACCCAGCGAGCAGGGAGGCTTTCCCATCGTGCAGGAGCCCGAAGAGCGCCCATCGCATGGGGACGAGAGTTCTCTGCAGAAGACAAGCCTGGTGATTATGGAGTCTGCTGATGACCAGCCGCAGGCCTTGGAAAGACTCCAGGAAAATATGGATTTTGAGAAGGTAAGACTTTCTTTCTTCTCCATGTCCTTGCCGATCTGGAACGAAGCTACAAACCTTTCAGTTTCCATTTCTCAGGTGGTTTACTTTTTTCATTTCAAGACAACAAATGTTACCAAATTCATTCATCTGAGCCATGGAAACCCTCAATCCCTTTTAAAATCTGAGCACCAATGAATCCAGAAGAAATGGTACACCATGCTCAGACTAGCTCTTTGACCAGAAGCCCTCATTTTATCATCGGAAACTCTTTTGCTAAGAAAACTGTGACGAAACAATACATATGACATAGGTTTTTAAAATTAGTAAACTTAGGCATGAAAGCTAGTGGTAGAGATGAACAGAGTCTCAAGTGCCAGCCCCAGGGTGTGCCAGTGCCTGCTGTCCTGGCAGATGCCGCCAGGGGACAAGCACACAACCTATGGATGTCGGCCAGGTGTAGCTCTCCAAATGTATTTTCTCATTAGAGAAGGAAAATTTCCTGAAAGGAATGACTTAGAAAAAGAACATCATGTGAAAACTTACTGCCATTTCTAAATGTCCACATGCCTGACAGTGGCATGCGATTGCACTATCGCATTTCCTTTGTCATTGACTTGTGAAGTTGTGAAGAGGGGTGGGGACCGTGTTAAGAAATTCATTTACACCATTTGTTCCCCAAACGTGGCCTATAGAGTTCACATGCCTCGCAATGAATTGGGGAACTTGATCCTTCCTCAGAAGTCAGAATCCACCCATGAATCAGAATCAGAATCAGAATCCACCCCTGGGAGAGAGAGGGAGTGAGAATCTGCATTCTTACATAACTCCCTAAAAGATTCTTACACACAAGAAAGTGTGAGACATGTTTGAATTAAACTTAATTTAATATAAGTTAAATTAGATAATTTTTCCTTTCAGAAAAATTCATATTTTATAAATTTTATAAATTTATATTTTATATAAATTTTGTATTTCAAAGTGTTCTTAAAGCATTAATTAAGGCTGAGTAGTAAAAGATGAGTTGTATGAAAAAATTGAAATTTGCAAGGGAAAGTCAAGTGATACAACGTAACTATGGGCTTAAGGCATACACTTATTTTGTCACCTTGATGGTGACATCTGCTACCAGGATTTATCTAAAATCATCGAAAAAATTAGGAAAGTTAGAAGCAAACAAGAACTGTGTTCTCATTTTGACAGTTATCTGAAACAATTCATCCCATGAAAGGATTTTTATACCAAGTTTACTTTGCACAGAATTATTCATCTCTCAAATTTTTGGCTTAAATTTATACTAATAAAAATGTTTCATACTTGCTATCTGAGCTTAAAAGTTACCAAATTTAGCCTAAGAACCCAGAGGCTTAGTGAAGTCAGACTTGAAACAATTATCTGGATAATTCATATGTTTAATCTATTCTATATAAATAAACTTTGATAAGTCATTCTACATTCCACGTACATTATACAGGCCTGTTCCACGTACTCTTGAGGAATATCTAATTATCTCTCTTAAGTTTCCTATGTTGACCTGTAACTTCTCCCTAACTTGGGCATCCAATGTCAATCCCTTTTCTTGCTGACCATATTTCTGGACAGTAGATTTCTGATCATATTTAAGGTATAATTTGGTTTAGAATTTACATGTCTTCCTTTAGCAGAGGCAAATATAGAACTATAGCTTTGGTGTTTCAAAATACATTAAGTGAATTTAGCTGATTTTTCTCTTTTTTAAAAATAACATTTCATTAGGAAAGAGTGATTCGATATGTGACTCCCAAGATGTATGTTCTAATCTTAAATCATTAATATGTTTTTTGCCCCATCTCTGGCTGTGGCCCAGACCCATAAAATCTGATTGGCCTCTGCATCTCAACTTCTCTGCAGTGTGAGTCTAATATTATCCATAGACCGCCTCTTTTGATGTCAGGAGATACACTAGCTAGATAATAGCTACGGGAAATTTTGACTTCCTGTAGAAAGTTCTCCTAGAAATAGGAGATATTTTTATATCTTTGGGTTCACAATTCCAAGCCTAAGCCCAAGAGTCAATGGCTCACAAGTGTTTATTGTGCTGTTTAAGTTTATGCTTACATTTAGTTATTTGTTTAGGAGTTTAAATACAAGAAGTCATGTGAACAAGCTGCTCATTTCTCTGAACAGCTTTTGACAGATGGGCTCTCCGATAGCTTTCAGAATTCCAGAATTTTTTTTCATTCATTAAACAAAATAACTATATTCTTGTTGAAGTTTGAGACCAGCACGCATTTGTTTTCACCCCTGCTGACTTTTCCACCAAAGCCTCCGTGAATGAAACTTTCAGAAAGCAGTCTAAAGCAGAAACCAGTGGTGAAGTCATTCCTTAGCATGTTAAACACAACAATGCTTCCGTGCTTCCACCAGGAGCTAACAGAGGAATTAGGGGGGCTGGAGGCCAGCTCAGATGAGGAGGCCATGGTAACCACCAGGGTTGTCCGCCGGCGAGTGATCATTCAGGTACCAGCTGTTCAATTACTGCACGTCAGGGGACAGTCCTGTCCCCATATCCTTCCAGAGTGATCGACCCAGATCAGTGAAGCTTTGGCATGCTCCCTAGGTAGTGAGTGCATGGCCATGACAAAGCAGATCCCTTAACTCTTCTAAGTTCTGTTTGTAAAGAAATGCAGCAGTAATGACGTTTGCAGCTGACCTCCGAGAGAGCCACCCAGCAAGAGCAAGATTTGGCTTTTTCAATTCCACGCCCCTCACCTCTGGCTTATCTATTTTGGTTTGTTTGTTTAAGTTTCACCTGACTTCGGTCAGATTATCCCGAGCATGTTATTACTCACCTGTTTTGCTTTTTTCTTTTAAACAAACTACTCAACAGGATTTTGTATCTCCTCAATGCTTCTCAGCATCACCTTTGATTTTCTAACACTCCTCACGTTATAAGCACCTGGGGTAGTTCCTCACAATGGTGCCAAACTCTGTAGTGACCCTTTTCTCCCAACTGTGCAGGGAGATGATATGCCCGACATACCCCCGGAAACAGTCACAGAGGAAGAATACACTGACGAGCACGGACACACCGTGGTGAAGAAGGTATTACCTGTTGTATCCTAACATGGTTGACTGCAAACTTCCTGTTTAGAATTTATCAATACCGTGGTGCTGTAACTTGAAACTAAGATACATGCATTAAATATATTTCAGATTACTAGGAAAATCATTAAGCGGTATGTGTCCTCTGAGGGCACAGAGAAAGAAGAGGTTATAATGCAGGGACTGCCACAGGAGCCCGTCAGCATCGAGGAGGGGGACGGCTACTCCAAGGTTATAAAGCGCGTAGTATTGAAGAGTGACATTAAACAGTCAGAGGTGAGACCATCTAATTCTCCAAAATTTACTTTACAGAGAAGAGCAAAACAGAACTCAAACAAGATGGACAGGCTTGTTTATTCGTACTGGCCTCACCTGTCCCTTTTATGTGGCTGTCTTCTTTCACATGCTCATTCATTTTTTTTTCTTTTTTGTCATGATGCTGTGTGATTTTAAAATTACCATCAGGGAGATTTATGGGCAATACACTTATTGTATTTCTTTGGTCCATTTTGTTTCTGTTTTTTATTTAATTCCTGGTTGACCACTGCAGAAATCCAAAAGCCACATTTTAAAAGGATAAAATCTTGAGCGCTGGGCAAGCAGTGTGTTATGAAGAGACCATGGTCAAATGTATTGTGGTGTTTGTGCCTGGCTGACAGACACGTCATCTTTCTGAAGATCACTTCAGATAAATATTTAATATTCAAATTTCTGCATTTCAGCATCAGTCAAATCAGGATCTAGAAACTCCTTGATTTGTTTCTTTCTGTTTTACTTCCCTCTTTCAGGGACATATTTACTCTCTCTGGAAATAATTTGTGAAATTCTTACCATTTTCCATTCATTCATTGCCTCAAAATTTTATATTATATACATGAAGTTCTCTGGAAATCTGCTTTTCAATTTCTCATAGCTTGTAGAGTTCCTTCTTTTAGGGGCTAATTTTGTTCTCGTAACACTGAAAGAAACCATTAAACGTGCGAAAAGGGAATTGATCCATAGGTCATTAAATCTGCATTTCACTGAGCAGTCAGCTTCTTATGCACAAGAGTCATTCTCTTGACTCATTACTCATTGAACTTGAGTAATTCAAGTTGATTTGGCGTAGTGGAGATATAGATAGATATTACCAATCCATTGTAGTTTGTTTTTTCTAATTCCAAACAGTGTTTTCTGGAAAGCCAGTATAGAACATTATAGTCTTGTTTTTTTAACACAGAAAAAATTCATCATAGTTACATTTTGGCAGCCAGAAATTGTTTGTCATGTGTCCTTCATTCATTAGGTGACTCTGTCTGAGCCCAGCATTCTGTCCAGTCCGTCACAATTTCAGGCTGAACCAGTGGAAGGCCGTAGAGTCAGCAAAGTTGTTAAAACAACTATGGTCCAAGGAGAGAGGATGGAGAAGCATCTGGGGGATTCTAGTTTAGCTGCTGATCTGCCTTCAGCCAAAGATGACTTTGAAGAGGTATAGAAGCATCATCATTTTGTCTTTTTTGTGTGTGTTTTATGTTCACTTTGCATTTGGAAAGAAAATTGTTTGTCATTATATTATTCCATACATTGATTTATGAAAGGGTGCAGAATAATTCAAAAGAGCAGAATTATTGTTTGAGGACCTTATACGGTAATGTTCCCACAAACTGTGATGTTCATTGGTGTCACATTAGAGATTTTAAAGATCCAGATGCCCAGGGTTTGCTTCTGCTAAATCATACTCAGAATCTCTGGAGTTGGGACACGATTATACATCTTGTTTAAAAGTCACAGAAGTGTCTTGCACTCCCAATTAATAAGGGGAAGAAATTTAAGATTTTGCAAATTATTTTTGCTAGCTGATATTCTCAAATATTGTCAATGGTAGATATTAAAGAAAATTTCGATATATTCCATATCCATAAATTTAAAAAGCAGTTATAATTATGTAACTTCTGATTTCCAACAATTGTAAAATGGGCCCACAGTGACAGAGCCACAAACCCTTGCTAAAATCTAAAAATTCTGAAAATCAAAACAAATTTTACAAGTTAATTTGGCAGTAAAACTTGGAATAAACTGTCACGAAACTATTATGACAGGAAGTTTTTTTTTTAAATCCTACGTAGAGTGAATATTCATATGTTTTACTGTCAATATAAAATGGGTTTGATTACAGGATGTGGTCTTCACCTCCTCTGGGGTATTGATAATATGCAGTACAACCGTGTGTTGCTTAACAATGGGGATATCTTCTGAGAAATGCATCTTTAGGTGATTTTGTCATTGTGTGAACATCACAGGATGTACTTATGCAAACCTAGATGGTGCAGCCTCCTACACACATAAGCCGTGTGGTGTAGCCTGTTGCTCCTAGGCTACGATCTGTACAGCATATTACTGTACTGAGTACTGTAGGCAGTTATAACACAGTGATAACTATTTGTGTATCTAAACATATCTAAACAGAGAAAGGTAGAGTAAAATAATAGTACAGCTGTGCAGGGATCTTAGCCATGCATGGAGCTTGCAGGACTGGAAGTTTCTCTGGGCAAGTCCAGTGAGTGAGTGGTGAGAGCATGTGAAGGCCTAGGGTATTACTATACACTGCTGTAGACTTTAGAAACAAACACTGTACACTTAGGCTATACTAAATGTATAAAAAAATTGTCTTTCTTTAATAATAAATTAATCTTAGCTTACCATACTTTTTTGACTGTATAAACTTTTAAGTTTCTTCTAACTTTTTGCCTTTTTTGCAGTAAACGTTAGCTTAAAACACAAACATATTGTCCAGCTGCACAAAAATATTTTTTAATTAATATCCTCATTCTATAAAAAGTTTCCTTTTTTTTTTGGAGACAGGGTCTTGCTCTGTTGCCTGTGATAGAGTGCAGTGGCATCATCACAGCTCACTGCAGCCTCTCACTCCTGGGCTCAAGCGATCCTCCTGCCTCAGGCCCCCTGAGTAGCTGGGACTACAGGCATGCGCCACCATGCCCGGCTAATTTTTCTACTTTTGTAGAGACGGGGTCTCACTCTTGCTCAGGCTGTTCTTGAACTCCTGACCTCAAGTGATCCTCCTATCTTGGCCTCCCAAAGTGCTGGGATTATAGGTATGAGCCACTGCACCCAGCCTGTAAGATTTTTTTCTATTGTTAAATTTAAAAAAAAATTTTTTTTGAGCTTATTTGTTACAAACTAAGACACAAACACATGCTTAGCCTAGGCCTACTCAGGGTCAGGATCATCAATATCACTGCCTTTCACCTCCACATCTTGTCCCACTGGAAGGTCGCAGTAGGTGTGTTCACACCAGCATCTCCACAAACATGTGAGCAACGTGTGGCACTGTGAGGTTAGAGTAGCTAGAATGTCACTACATTATGGGAATTTTTCAGCTCTGTTAGAGTCTTCTGGGACCGCTGTCATACCTGCAATCCATCATTGACCGAACCATTGTTTTGTGGTGCATGATTGATTGTATGTGTGTCAAATTACCTTTCTAAAATTGAAAAGGAAAAAAAAAATCTGAATTTTGAAACACATCTGGCCCCAAGGTTTTGGTTAAGGGATCATGAGCATAGGCAAACATCTACAAAATATTTTTGCTATTGAAACATTTTGAAGTTAAATGCTGTATGTATGTCCACTGCTACACTCACAATACATTAATATATTGAGATTATATATGAGTGCATTGGGATATTAAAAGCATACCTTATTTAAGTACTTTCAGCTTTCACATTTTGACAACTACGATGAATCGTCTGAGTTATACACTTTGGGCCTTGTTTGTTTGTTTTTGCCTCTGGTCATGATATTGATCATTGGGCTCTTCCCTATAAAAGGGAGTGGGTGAAGCCAGGAGGAAATTGAAAGTCAATCCGCGTGGATATTAATTAGCATCTTTTGTAAAGTAATATAACAAATCTCCCTCACAAATGGGAGAAATTTAAGGCACTTGTTAAATAAAACTCAAAACTTAGATCTGCATCTAGGAGTTATTTTTGTTTTGAGTATATGTTTTCATACTGACTGTGAAATAAATAAAGCAATTGAGTCTTTTAAAGTCTGTGGTTTCTGATGAGTTTTGTTTCCTTTTCTTTTTTTCTTACTTCAGGCTTTGAGTTACACAGGTAGCCACATGAAAGTCCACTCCCCCAGTTTAGTAGAGAATGAAATCCTGAAAGAGGATGGATCAATAATTAAAAGGTTTGGGTTAGCATGGGGTGATGCTTTGCTAACTAACACCGTAAAAAGTTTTCCAGTTTTAGGAAAAAGAGGGCACAGCCCCTGTGTATGCCCTAAAACCCGTTGGGAACTGCTGACTGTCCTGTACAGGCCTTGGTCAAGTGGTGATCTGTCAGAATGTCACACCTGAAATCGCCTCTTGATGCTTTAAAAGCAATAGTAAGGCATAGTGATAGTGAGACTGTGCTTACGCAATCTGACTCCGTGGGTTTTAGCAAGTCACCGATGTGTTGAAGCCAACCAGCTGGATGTTCCATTGTGTTGACAGATTTGGAGAGCACAGGAAGAAGAATCCAATCCATTGATCACAAATTAATTTTGTGACCAGCTACATTCAGCTTAATCTTAGTAAATTGTTACTTTGAATGGTACATGCTTTTTTTTCTTTAACAAGCTGATTTATGATTCTGCATGTGAGTGACAAATAACATGAGCATGAGTTTGGTACCCAGGCACCGAGTGTCCTTAGTGATGCTGGAACCAGGGGCTCTAACACGTTGAGAAAGTGTCATGAAAGCAGTAAGCAGCACATCACGGCTGGGAGCAGCAGTGGTCTGTTTCTGTCTCCATCACAGGCTTGATGTGTAAATTTGGGCATGATTCCTTTGTCTGTTCCCGTTTCTCACTGGTCCTCTCTCAGCCCTGTAAGCCTCTAGGTTAAGAAAATGTTCTCAGCTTCTCAGTGAAAAGACACAATGGAAATTCAAGTTACTAATGTGCTTTTCACTTCATTGAAAAGGAGAGAAAGATTGTCATTTATAGTAATCTGCAAAGCTATTTTAAGCCTTTGGAACATAATAATTAGAACAGCAAAATTAAAGGTTCTGTCACAATTCCGCCCTCCAGTCAAATGTGAAAAACAGCAGCAGCTAGGAATTGAAAAGAGTGTAATTGCTCTCTTAGAACTTTAAAAATCCTATGTGAATTAAGGCTGAAATGACTTTTGTAATCTGAACTTCTAAGTCTTTTATCCAGTTATTCAGATGAAACTACGTAAACCATGCATGTCCTAGCATCAGGAGATCTTCAAACTGGAATAGATTTAGAGACCAATTAATCCAAAGTTCTCAATGACAGCTGGTGAATTTGAAGCCAGGAATAGAGACACCTCAATCAAGTTTGCACAGCTAGTTAGTTATAGAACTCTATTTGTGACCTACAATACTTTATACATCATCGAAGACATTTGATCACACACGTGTGCATATTCATAAACACATTCATCTACATATGACTGCACAAAATACCAGGAAATGTCCCATGGTAGAGGCTTATTCCCTAACACCAATGCTAGAAAGGCTTCTACCAGCTCTTAGTGGAAATAGTCAGAAATCTGCCTTTTTGGAGGAAAAAACATAATGGATGCTGAATAGTCAGGAAAACATAATCTGATTTCAATCATTGGAACCAAATTTGACCTTTTCATCAAGAGGAGCAAATTTAAGTTAGCTTTCAGATACGAAATCATTAATGCAGTATGAAAGAAAAGGGGAGAGTAAGAGAACACGAGAGAAGAAGGAAGAAGGAAACAAGGATGTCCAAAAGAAAGTGGAAAGTATTTTGGGTGAAGTCAGTCGTTTTTTAAAAATCCAGGATGATCTTAACAAATGCAGAGAGGTATTGGAAGGTGGACAAAACTTCCAGTTGCTGAACACTGGGAATCTGTAGGGGAAACGTGGGTAACACTACAGAAACTGATCATTTCCTACAGTGGTTTTAAGTGAAGATGCATAGCAGAGGGATTATGGACCCAGGCGCTGGGACACTTTGCCCCACTGCATGCTAAGTCTGTTATATTTTATTTGGGGTATTGCTTAAATTTTCTAAGATTCGATTTCCTTATTTGTTATAATAATAGTGTCTGGTACATAAAATACACTCATCAAATATTTGTGCAATGAAGAATTATATTTACAAGTAGAGAGTGAACTTAGAGTGAACAAATTGCAATATGATCATTTTCCAGTAGGGATGCAGAAAGATAAGAGTACAAAATGCAATAGTAAGTTACAGCTCCTTTCTTGAAGCCATCAGCAATCTGGGGAGGGAGGCGGTAGCGCCAGACTGTTAAAGGCAACAGGAGACACAAAGCAAGGAGTGTGTGGGGCTCTGAGAATGCAGAGAAATCATCTCTTGTTGGTAGTCACCTTCCTGTATATTGACAAAATAATATTTCAGTTTTTAAAGATCTATGTCTCATGGGAAAGCTCTCTTAGAACATAATTTTGGGAAGTTTGGGTTGGGATGTGGTAGGGATGAAGCTGGCAGCTATCGGTGTTTTAAATAAATTCAATTTAAAACAATATCTTTCAAGCTTGTCAAAAGGTACTTGTGGAATCATTATCTCAGGACCAACCAAGCTCTGTTGGGTCAGTGCCACTTAATCAAAACGTGAATGATCATGTGGTTGCTTTTTCAGAGGGTCACATTAAAAGCATGGTTTCCTTTATTTGAAATACTTCTTAAAGATTTAAAAATACTTGTTCCAAAGCATATTTGAAAAAAATCTCTTGAATCATTTCGGATAGGGAGACATGCAAAGATGTCTGCAGGTAATAGTGTGGTATAGAAAGGTCTAGAGGTAAGACACTAAGTGCTCTAGTTACCCTCAGACCTAGCAGATGCCCCTTAGCAGTGAAAAGAGCATAACTCCCTCGTGTCTGCTTCCCTCCAGGACAACCATGAGTAAAGCCCGCACACAGAAGAGGGCTGTGGTGAAGGACCAGCATGGAAAACGCATTGACTTGGAGCACCTGGAGGATGTACCCGAAGCACTAGACCAGGACGCCCTCCAGCACGATCTCCAGCAGCTCCTGCGACATTTCTGCAAGGAGGACTTGAAGCCAGAGGCCAAGTGAGGGGCTGCCCAATCCTCACACCAGAAACCACACATTCACTCAACACGCAGCTTCCTCTTTCATTAGAGGAGTGACCTAACGAGCCTAATTCGTGGGATACCCCAACACTTCCACTGTTAGCAGATATACTGCATTTCGTTTTAGTTTTCCCCCCATCCTCTCTAACTCTAAGCTAATTTGTGACCAAAGATAGCATCCTTCATTCCGGATGCTGTGTCCACTACTCTGCTGTGTCTGTGCTAAGCTGGGGACTGGCCACCTCCATGGTTCTTTGCTTCTGCGCAAGCTCCATGAACATCCATTGATCAGAAGAACTTCACCTGCAGACCTCTTCGCGTGACGACGTATAGGAATCCTTCAAAGGGATGTCCGTGTACAATGTATATAGCTGAAATGCTCAGATGAACAACAGATTAAAATTAAAACCACTGCCTATCATAACTACACTGGGCATCACGGAATAAAAGGCCTCTAGAAATTGCTGAACGATGGTTAATTACGATATTGCTAACACAATCGAATGATAATACAGTTTTACTGCAAAAGAAGCACTTCAGACCTATCATGTCCTTAGATCTTCCAGAGTAGCCACTGCTCCTAGTTAAAGATGGATTAATAACCTCAAAGAACGGTCCTAACTAAGAAGCTACTGCTGGTGCTGGCCAGCCATGCGTTGTGACTCTTTCCAGCAACCACTCCAAGGGAGGGGAATAAGGGAGGAGGAGGAAACAGAAGGAAACGAGGAGGTATCCAGTTGCTAGCAGCTACGTCAGGTGGCATTCTAGCATCTTCAGGTCTTTGGGATTTTGGGCACGCTGGCAGGGTATTTTAAAAGCTATAACTACTGTAGTTTTCCAGTTTTCATTGCTGCTTTAGCAAACCACACTGTCTTACTGGTGGTACTTTCTTCTGGCCACTGCACTGTAGATAATTCATTGGAAACAAGATTTACCCACGACATAAAAGGTTAAAACTCCTTCACTATGTTGGAGTGGTTTCTTTTTTTTTTTTTCTTTCAGGTTTCTATCTTCTCTAGTACCTGCATGTGGCATTTAAAAATCAAAACCACAGTCAAAACCCCTCTTCTAATCACATTAATGGTTTTCATTCTTTTCCACACCCCGAGTGAACACTTTTCACTTTCCAGCTGGGTCTGTTTTTCAGCTTGCAGATGAGATTGAGAAATCTTTGCAAATTTGGTTTGGGTTAAAATTTTTGGTTTATTTATTTGAAATCCACACTCCCTTGGAAACTCTTAAGTGCGTTTGTGCACTTTTCTGTTTGTTTCAAAGAAGGGACTATAACAATCTGAGTGATTTCCATGTCCTATTCCTTATTCCTCTAGTGGTTGAAGCTGTGTAGCATTTTAACATATATATATATTCACAAATATATTCATATAAACAGTATACATTTTGAATCAGTTATTTGTTAAAGAAAGTATATTCAATGAAGATGAAATTAAAAAAAAAAAGAGTCTATCCTCCAGGGATTGAACATTTTCCAATTATCTGGTACTTTTCCTGTTGTGCAAAAATGACTCATTGCTCCGACTGTCAAAAACAAATGTGACAAACAATGGCACTTCATCATTTAAAGTAATGTTGCCAAGAGAAAAAATTTCCTGGGGAAGTTTCCCACAAGCCAAATCTCCTAAGCCTCAAATGCTAGCACTTTTTGGCAGTTGGATAGGAAATAAAACATTCTTTGGCAGCCAAAATGAGAGAGGCCCATAGTGGAACTTTTTGAGACACCCTATGGCCTCCTTGTCAAAACCTTCACTGGAGCTCAAGAAAAGCATTTCTGTTGTGTTATTTGCAGTGCAGATGATGTCTGTGTAACAACATAATGGTTATTCACCTTTTTTTGATTTTGATTTTTGCTGTGTTATCAAAAAACTTGAATACTGTGAGAAGAAGTGAATTTTCAGTTGATGAATCAGCATCTTGTTCCCATGGTGATAACACTAATTGAATATATCTATGAGGGCATGTATTAGTTAATGGAAAAAAATACAACACTAACAATACATAGCTGCAATGTGTACAATGGCTGATTTAATTAAATAAAATGTACAAGTGTTAAATGTGCCAACAGTGATTTGTTCTTCTTTATCACGAATCTGTGATTTTAGGAGAATCAGAGGTTATGAAAAAGATGAGATTAGATTTGAAGCCAACAGAAAGACATAAATTATTCTTTTTTTTTTTCTTATTTTTATTTAGTAACTGAAAATGCCATGTGCCCAGCACTGTATTAAGCACTGGGATAAATAGAAGAGATCTTTTCTCTGCCCTCAAGGAACTTTTATTATTATTGTTCTGCAAAAGGGAAAAATAAGGTTTTATTTTTAGCTTGGGGATCACTAGTAAATGAAAAACAGGAATTTGGGGACTTGTGGGAGATGAGAAAGGGGTAGGCAGGGGTGGCAGGGCAGGACACCAGGCCCCAGCTGTCAGACGACACCTCCTGCTCCCAGAACAGCATTTAGTTCTGGAGTTTTATTTCTATCTTATCTCTTGAGTATTAGAAAGCAAATGGATATGTTAATATAAATAAAGACAGGACAGGAATACACAAAACTGAAATCAGTGATGTTTGGACAGTTTTATGAAATACCCCTTTAATGCTGCTCTAATATTTCTTACAGTCAAAACAAAATGAAAAGACATGGTTTAGAAATTGAGTAGGTTTTCTTTAACTCTTATCTAGTATATGAGGTATGAAGCTCACTGAATCTGGCTCATCTACCTGGTTGATTTGCAGTTCTTCTGAAATTAAAATATCAATCATGCTTGAGATTTTTCAAAGGAAACAGAGTCAAAGTTAAAAAATAAATTTCCAAAGTAGGAGTGTCTGTGTGGTCATCCCTCTTCCTCTCGCTATTTTAATGTGCTATACTTTCTGTTTTCAGGAATTCTGGAATTGCATTACCTGGGGTTTGATTTAAGGAGATCAAAGCATCAGAGAATATTCGATGTCTTCTCATGTTTAATTATTTGCTGTGCAAAACTCATTTTTAAAATGAACTTCAGTGACTCATATGCCCTTTTACAGAAAGATATTTAAAAGTGGGGTGGGGGGAAACTTCCAGACTGAGAGAAGATTATACACAACTCATAAATGACTTGTATTAGTCATAAAGAAGTGCAAATTACATGTAAGCCCATCAAAAGAGGCTTGAATTGAATTTGCAATTAGGTTGCTTGTGGAGTCGTTCAATTTATGTCAGCATGGGGGGTCTGGGTGAGGGCAAGTAGGCAGGCAATGCATAAGTCAGATAAAAGGAGGCTAAACATATGTTTAATAATCAAAATCACTGCAAGGTTTTCTTGGATAATAGAATAAAGATGATCTGCTCGCTTTCATGGAAAATGAATTATCGGAAAGTCTGTCTTCAGTTGCCACCATTGCTTAAAAGCTAAACTCTCCTTCTTCAGTTAAGGTATGATTTCTGTTTCTAATCTAACTGAAGCTAGAATCGCAATCTTAGAATGAATCACCGGAGTAAATATGTAATACAAACCATCTCACTGTAAGAACATTTAAGAACATCTTTTAAATATCGGGGGAAGAACAACATCATTCCCACCTCCTGCACACAAGTTCAAATACTCCTGTTTGGTTATATTCAGATTTTCTGGGAAAAACGAAAGCACTCCTTTGTTTTAAATGAGCTCCGTGGATGGAGTAAACGGTGCGTACGAACATGCTTTGGGTAGAGCTGTCATGTGAAGTAGGGACATTTGACGGTGGTATCTGTCGTCATTCAAGAGATATATCTTCAGCCCCTGGAAATGTTCAGTTGACAAGTTAGTGACATGTTTCTATGTGACAAAATGGTGAAATATGGGATCGCAGAGTAGGACCTCGATTGGAATCCTCCCAGTTACGTCGCAGGACTCTGGGAAAGCTTCCTCCTCAGGGAAACCAGAGACTGACACTTGCCTGGGACGCTCTCAGGGCGCCAGGCACGGGAGGGGCAGCGGCCCCGCGCCCTTTGTCCCCTGTAGTGGCCGATGTGTCCTTGGCGCCCAATCGTTTTGGACCCCTGTCTGGGACCCTCCACCTCTTTGGGCAGGAGTGAGCCTCAGGGTAGGTGTTAAAGGCCTCAACTCTCCCTCTGAGTTAGAAAATAGAGGTATCCACTTCCTGCAGGGGAGTCCGATCCACTCCCGGTTCTGAGGAAGGCCGCGCAGGCCCTGATCAGAACTCAGCCCCACGCTGGGCTGTGATACAGAATTTGCCTGACCCTGGTAGGGCAGCAACTTCTGGACAAAAGTGGCCGTTAGGGCAGCCTTGATTCTCCCAATTTTCTAACTACAGCTAAAAATCAATCTAGAGCTCTCCCTACTCTTTGCTGTTTCTGTCCCAAACTAGCAGGCACCCTGCTAGGACTCTTTTTTCACAAACAGCTGATTAAAGAGGCAAGAGAAAGGAAATGTGAAACTTTCTCTTTACATGTCCCCAGCTCCCAGGCTTTAGAATCTGTGTTACAGCCTCAAGGTCTTCCTGAGAAGCTCCCAGACAGCAGGGCGTTAAACTCCAGGTTTGAGTTTCCTGCCCCAAACCTTATCTTAGGGGCAAAAATGACATCCCCTGCGACAGAGATAACTACGACTCCAGGAACAGAAGAAACAAGAAAGATGGACAGCTTGACGTCTTGCAACTGGCTGTAATTATTCGATAACAATTACTACTTTTCTGTTTGTCCCCGTAAAAGCAACAAGTCACTTGGTCTGGGGGTTGGCATCTCCCTTTTCTTTCTTTGGGATGCCACGTCTCTCTGCTCCCCACTCCCAGTCTCTTTCTCTCTCTCATCCTCCTTGTCCTTCTAAAGGATAAAATAAATTTTACTTGTACATCTTAATTTCTGTATGCGAAATCTTTCTCCACCCGCGCCATGAGCACCTGCTAAGCTTCCCACCCTAACAGTGCCCTTGTGTGAATTTTTCAAGTGACTCACAAATCTGTGATACCTTAGGGAGTCACCACACCATACTCTCTCCTCCCGAAAAGTCAGAGGAACAATTTAGGGTCTCTTGTTCTAACAACCCAGTTAGTGTTTGGATTGGTGTATTGGTTTCCTAGGGCTGCCGTAAGAAAATAGCACAGCCTGTGTGGTTTAATAACACAAATTTATTTTTGTATAATATTGTGGCCCACCCTAATGGCCTCATTTTAACTTAATTACCTTTTTAAAGACCTTATCTCCAAATATCATCTGAAGTACTGTGTGTTAGGACCTCAACAGAAGAATACAAAGGGAGGAGAGACACAATTCGCCCCTCAACAATGGGGTTTAATTAAAAAAACCAAAGTCCTCTAGGTGTTTTAAGAAGCAGAGATTGAATGCAGGAGGTTAGCAATTTACACAAAAATGGAAGAACCAAAAGAGCAAAGGCAGGGAAGCTGCTTCACGCAGCAACAAACGAACCATGTGTTTCTTAGAATGCCCGGATGTAGTTGCAAAAACACTCTGTGTGTCTCTCTTCTGCCCAAGTCGAGACAGCTCTCCCCACTTGCCCCTGAAGAAATAATTATTTTCCTTATTTTTCCTTTTCAAACCTTTGGCAAACACCCTTCATTGGTAAAATCAAACATGTAACTCCAAGGGAAAGGGATTCCAAAAAAATGTAATCTTGAGGATCTTGCCCCAAGATGCAGGGAAGACTATGAACAGAGCGGAAATGTTGTCATTGAGTTGTCAACAGTGAACCACAGGGGCTGAGCCACAGAACCACGGTCTCATCCACCCACGAGTCCATGCACTTAGACCTACTGTATTCCAGACACCGCGCCACTTTCCCAGGGTAGACCGTGGCCAGGGTGATCACAATGGGTCGCTCTGCTGCGTTTTTACTATTGCCAGTTACCATTCAAAGTGCCCTGGAGACTCACTTCATCTCCACCACAATCCTATGACAAGATACAGATGAGGACAATGAGGGGCAAAGAGGTTAACAACATGCCCCAAAACACACAGCCAGAAAGTGACAAGCCGGGATACGAACCCCAGCAAAGGGCGCCACAGTAAACCACACTCCACTGTGAATGCCGCAGACCCCACTGTAAAACAGGAAGGAGAGCAGGGGTGACTGCATGACAGGCTGAACCTCCTGGAGTAGGCCTAAGTTTCGGTTTCCCCAACGCGGGTCCTCCCCTCTCCCCACAATGACGCTGATAACAACTGGAGAGTCCCGAGATTTGGAGCCAGCCAGTCAGGAGCCAACACGACCTGGAGCCAACCAATTGGAAGCTAACATGATCAGCCACTTTTGGCAAATGAACTAAAGGGGGGAGGGGGATGGTGTGCCCAGCGTATGTAAACCTACTAAAAAGTATAAAAGCTCTACTTTTACCCCAGGGCAGGGTCCTGGTTCGTAGGGAGGCCACTGCGTTGGTGCTCTGGGACTAGGACCCTAGCTCGAGCTAGCCAATAAACTCCTTTGTCATTTGCATCCTC
>CAUYRT010083910.1:0-21043 GCA_963574885.1 Lepilemur ruficaudatus | reverse complement strand
TTTTTTCATATGTTTGTTGGCCATTATTCTCTCTTAGTATTATATATTCAAAAAATTCCATAGTATTTATAGCTATTATTTCCCCATTTCCCTTATACCTCTTAAACACCTGAGACACTGTACCAGGCCAGTGAATTTCTTTCCACTAGTATCCCATCCCAGCTGCATTAAAAGAGACTCTTATCTACTGCAGTCAGTGGACAGAAAAGCTGAGAGTCAGGCCCAGGACTTCATAATAAGAGCAGCAGAGCTCCAGAGAAATTTAAATTTTCAGCTTTAGCAAGTCTGCTGTGCAAAGATCAGGAACCTGATTGGGAAGGAGGGGGTCCCTGAGATATGGAACATGTACATTTGGATCAATACAATCAAAAAAATCTTAACTCACCGTATATCCCCAAACCTTCTGGGTCTGCAGAAGTGGCCCACTCCTCTCTGTTAAAGGCCAGTGCCTAGAGGAAATGGTGGAGTAAGAAATGCCAAAAGTCCATACCTCCATAAAAGCAATGAAAAAGCTGGCAAAAACTGTCAGAATCAACTTTTTCAGAACTCTGGAAATTAACCCAAAGGTTGTAGCAACAAAGGGAATACTTAATCAAGAAAAATAGGTTGAATCTTACTAACAACAGTGAGGTGAGCTTTGTTGCATTTTAACTTACTCTGATCCCATCATCCACTCTCCAGCTTGGCAGTGGCCTTGATGATAATAGCTCACATTCTTAGTACTAGTACCAGTACCTGAGGAAGAAGAGTGGACCTCATTCACAAACAATTGTGGTTGTTTGTTTTCAGATGTCTGGTGGCCTCCTGCAGGGTTAGCTCAAAGGGCTTGCCTTTACGTGCCTAACTCATAACTCTTCCAGTGCTGACATGGCTGCCAGGAGAGTGCTTGTTGAAAACATTTATAGGCAATTATGTTAGTCACTGCTGTCTGAGGCAATGGACAATAGTTAGGGCAAATAATAGACTAACCAAAAATCTTGGGGTTAAAAGCTGGGTAATAGGCCAGGCACGGTGGCTCACACCTGTAATCCTAGGACTCTGGGAGGCCGAGGCGGGAGGATAATGCAAGGTCAGGAGTTCAAAACCAGCCTGAGCAAGAGCAAGACCCCGTCTCTACTAAAAAATAGAAAGAAATTAATTGGACAACTAAAAATATATAGAAAAAATTAGCCGGGCATGGTGGTGCATGTCTGTAGTCTCAGCTACTCAGGAGGCTGAGGCAGAAGGATTGCTTGAGCCCAGGAGTTTGAGGTTGCTGTGATCTAGGCTGATGCCATGGCACTCTAGCCTGTGCAAAAGAGTGAGACTCTGTCTCAAAAAAAAAAAAAAAAAGCTGGATAATGAGGTGCTTTGGGAATAAGAGCTTTAAAAAGCTCTGACATACATCTGGAAATCTATAAGGCCACATGCATGCCCAGAATTGTTTGCATGCTCAGGAAAGACCTGAGAAGGCCCTAAGCTTTCATCTCTGGCTGACCTTGAGGCTTTATGCCAGCAGGAAATGAAGGCTAAGGCAGAGTTTTAAACTCCCTGGCTGAGTGTTGAAGGCATGTCCCAACACACAAACACAGAGCTCATCTGCAAAGACTGAGAGAATTTTTTGTTTCTTGGAATGTAAGAAAATCTCTCTCCAATTATTAGCTGACCACTAAGCTAATGGAACAGAGGAAAAAGAAATTATTGTTTAAAAGAACTAATTTAAATAACTGATTTTTTTAATGAAGGAGAAATTAAGACATTCCCAGATAAACAAAAGCTGAGGGCGTTCATTGCTAGTAGACCTACCCTACAACAAATGCTACAGGGAGCCCTTTAGGCTGAAATGAAAGGACACTAGACAGTAACTTGAATCCACACAGAAATAAAGAATACCAGGCCGGGCGCAGTGGCTCATGCCTGTAATGCTAGCACTCTGGGAGGCCGAGGCAAGAGGATCGCTCAAGGTCAGGAGTTCAAAACCAGCCTGAGCGAGACCCTGTCTCTACTAAAAATAGAAAGAAATTAATTGGCCAACTAAAAATATATGTAGAAAAAATGAGCCAGGCATGGTGGCATATGCCTGTAGTCCCAGCTACTCAGGAGGCTGAGGCAGAAGGATTGCTTGAGCCCAGGAGTTTGAGGTTGCTGTGAGCTAGGCTGACGCCACAGCACTCTAGCCCAGGCAACAGAGCGAGACTCTGTCTCAAAAAAAAAAAAAAAAAAAAATACCAGCAAAGGTAACTACATAGATAAATATAAAAGTCAATATTAATGTAGTTTTAGTTTAGCTCCTTTTTTCCTATCTTATTTAAAAGACATCTGCATGAGACAATAATTATTAATCTGTGTGAACAGGCACATAATGTATAAAGATGTAATTTGTGACAATAATAACATGGGGATGGCAGATACAAGACCAACATACAAAAATCAGTTGTGGCTGTACAACAATGTGAATGTACTCAATGCCACTGAGCTATACATTTGAAAATGGTTTAAATGGTAAATTTTATATTATGTAAATTTTACCAAAATAAAAAAAGACACAGGAGGGTCAGAGATAAAGGAGATGTGACAGTAGAAACAGAGAATCAGAGTCAGAGAAAGATTTGAAGATGCTACACTGCCAAGTTTTGAAGATGCAGGAAGGGCCACAAGTCAAGGAATGGAGGCACCTTCTAGAAGTTGGAAAAGGTAAGGAAATGTATTCCTCCCTAGAGCCTCCATAAGGAATGTAGTCCTGCTTACACTTTGAATTTAGCCCTATAAAACTCATTTTGGACTTTTGATCTCCAGAACGTTAAGAGAATAAATTTGTGATGTTTAAAAAAGACATACTCATTAAAGTAAGGACCACATAAAAAACTGAAAGTGTTACTTATAATAGCAAACACAAGGCCGGGCGCCGTGGCTCACACCTGTAATCCTAGCACTCTGGGAGGCCGGATCACTCAAGGTCAGGAGTTCAAAACCAGCCTGAGCAAGAGCAAGATCCCGTCTCTACTAAAAAAATAGAAAGAAATTAATTGGACAACTAAAAATATATATAAAAAAAATTAGCTGGGCATGGTGGCACATGCCTGTAGTCCCAGCTACTTGGGAGGCTGAGGCAGGAAGATGGCTTGAGCCCAGGAGTTTGAGGTTGCTGTGAGCTAGGCTGATGCCACGGCACTCTAGCCTGGGAAAGAGAGTGAGACTCTGCCTCAGAAAATAAAAATTAAAAAAAAATTAAAATTAAAAAAATAATAATAGCAAACACAGAGACTCTAAAAAAAAAAAAACAATTGTGGTTCCATAGACCAGCAACGGACAATCCAAAAAGGAAACTAAAAAAAAAAAAAAGATTCCATTTACAATGGCTACAAATAAAATAAAATGCCTAGGAATAAATTTAACCAAGGAGGTGAAAGACTTGTACATTGAAAACTACAAAACAGATTAGTTTCCCAGTGCCTTTACAAGCGAAGGCTAGAACAACCATGGCTCAGAAGGACACTCTGGTGGAGACAGGGTTTGCCCAGGCTAGAGTACAGTGGTATCATCATAGCTCACCGCAACTTTAAGGGCTCAAGCAATCCTCTTGCCTCAGCCTCCTGTAGCTGAGACTACAGGCGCGCGCCACCATGACGGTGGGCTAATTTTTTAAATTTTTTAGAGACAGTGTCTTGCTATGTTGCTCAGGCTGGTCTTGAATTCCTGGCCTCAAGTGATCCTCCTGCCTCAGCCTCCCAAAGTGCGGGGATTGCAGGCATGAGCCACTGTGCCTAGCCCAAGATTCTTATTAAGATATTGCTACTCATCTCAGAACACCTCTATGGTTTCCCACTACCCTTACTTTTCAAAACCCCATTCTGTAGTGGCATTTTACAACTACTTCCTTGAATTTTGTTTTCTATTTCTTTCTTCTTCTTCTTCTTTTTTTTTAGAGAGAGCACAACATAAGCTGGAGTTTCAGAGGGCAGAATTTAAGGGAGTGAATATAAAATCTACAACATCTGAGGGGTTTGTTGCTGGTAGACATAGTTCAGGACCTTATTTCCAGCTTGAACTTTTCATTCAACAAGTGTTTATTGCAATCCAAACGTGTACAAGCCAGGAGCTGTGCCCCACAATACAAATATGAATAACAATAGATATTTTTTGTTATCGTTCTTTGAGAACTTGGAGCTTCACATGCATTATTTAACTTAATCCTTACAATTTACAAGTCAATTCAATTCAGTTTATATTTTTGCTTCTAATACGTGCTAAATGAACAAGACAGTCATAGTCCCTGTCCTAATAGAGTCTGGTGGAGCAGAGAGACAAGTAGACCAGACAATTCCTTAGGGAACACAGTGAAAAAATTACTGTGTACCATGAACCAAGAAAGTTTGTGAGCCTTTCCACCTGAGGCACAATTTGTGGTCTAAAGCCAAAGTCTTACTCAATATACAGTTAACACTATAAATTCATAGTCACCAACTTAGATTGGGCAATTCAACACTGGCAATCTTACTCTCTTCTCTAGTAAATTCTACCCTTATTCTATACAAAGACTATTTCGTGCCTCCTCCACCCTGCCGAGATTCTAGAATAAGCACCCTTTCCCATCTTGTCTGAGACTGTTCTGGTTTTATCACTGAAAGTCCCAAGTCATAGGAACCTTCTTGGTCTCATGCAAACCGGGATAGTTGGTCACCCCCACCCTGTCTCTTTCTTCCGTTTATCATCCCTTCCCCTGACATCACACATCCACTGTGAATAGACAGCCTGGCCTCATATCTCATTAAAAAAATAGATCCCATGAGGCTGGAATTTCTTCATCTTTCTGCTAAATCTATAAACTGTGTCTGCATCTGCACTCATCTTGATCTGTCTATCCCGTGTTAAAAAAAAAATAAAGAAAACTACAAAATATTGCTGAAATAAATTAAAGAAGACCTAAATAAATGGAAAGATATTCCATGTTAATATTTTGAAAGACTTAATATTATTAAGATGGCAATACTCCCCCAAAAGATCTATAGATTTAATGCAATAACTATCAAAATTTCAATGACCTCCAATGACAGAAATGAAAAAACTGACTCTCAAACTCATATGGAACTGCAAGGGGCTCTGAATGGCCACAACATCATAAAAGTAAAACAAAGTTTGTGGACTCACAACTCCTAATTTTAAAACTTACTATAATGCTACAATAATCAAAATAGTGTAGTACTGGCACAAGAATAGACAGAAAGATAAATGAGTAAGAAATAAACCAGAAATAAACTCAAACATCTACGACCAATTGATTTTTCAACAAGGATATCAAGACCATTCAATGGGTAAAAATAATTTCTTCAACAAATGGTGCTTTGTTGATAAACACATGCAAAAGAATCAATTTGGACTACTACCTCACTCTATATATGAAAATTGACTCAAAATGGATCAATGGCCTAAATGTAAGAGCTAAAACTATTAGAAGAAAACCTAGGGTTAAATCTTCATGACATCATATTTGGGAATAGGTTCTTAGATTTGACACCAAAAACATGAGCAACAAAGGAAAAAATAGGTAAGTTGGACCTCATCAAAATTAAAAACTTTTGTGCATCAAAGGACATTATCAAGAATGTGAAAAGATAAACTATAGGATAGTAGAGAATACTTGCAAATCATATATCTGATAAATGTTTAACACCCAGAATATATAAAGAACACTTATAACTCTAATCAAAAAGACAAACAACCCAATTTACAAATGGACTAAAGATTTGAATACACATTTCTCCAAAGAAGATATATGAATGGCCAAAAAGCACATGACAATGTGTTTGACATCATTGATCAATAAGGAAATGGAAATCAAAATCACAATGAGATACCATTTCACACTCATTAGTATGGCTTCAATTTAAAAAAAAAGTAACAAGTGTTGACAAGGATGTGGAGAAGTAGGGATGCTCATATTTAAAATACATTGCTGGTGGGAATGTAAAACGGTGTTGCTGCTGTAGAAAACAATTTGGCACTTCTTCAAAAAGTTAAACACAGAATTACCATGTGACCTAGCAATGCCCCTCCTGTGTACATAATCAAGAGAAATGAAAACATGTCCACATGGAAACTTGTACATGAATGTTTATAGTAGCATTATTCATGATAGCCAAAAGATGAAAGCAATCCAAATGTCCATCAATGGATGAATGAACAAACAAATGATGGTATATTCACACAATGGAATATTATTTGGCCATAACAAAACACAAAGTATGATACATGCTACAACTTGGATGAATCTCAAAAACATCATGCTAAGTGAAAGAAGCCAAACACAAAAGGTCACGTATTGTATGATGCCTTTTATATGATATACCTAAAATAGGAAATACATAGAGACAGAAAGTAGATTAGTGGTCACCAGGGGATGGGGGAAGAGGGGATGATTGCTTAGTGGGTGTAGGGTGTTTTTCTGGGGTGATAAAAAAGTTTTGAAACTAGAGGGAGGTAGTGATTGTGCAACGTTATGAACACACTAATGCCACCAAATTGTACAATAGTTAATTGTGTATCATGTGAATTTCACCTCAATAAAAGGGGGAAATATTTCCATAGGGTAGACCTCTGAGAAATGCACCTACTGATCCACTTCATGGGGAAAGGAAAGTTGTCATTGGTTCAAATACATATGGACTCCTGGGAGTGGTGAATGCCATGACTGGTTCATGGAAGGAGAAAGATTACAAGATTAAGGATAAGGAAGTCAAGAAAAGAGGCATGTAAATGGACATATGGGGTAGACACAAAGTGTGACAATCTTTGTAGCACATGTTAATGCTCACCAGAGCACATGTACCACAGGAGAGGAACCAGAAGAACAAGTAGACAGAATGACTCAGCAAGTTGATGTCAGCCAGTCTCTGTCATAAGCCACCCCAGTATTGGCACAACAGGCACATAAACGAGTAGCTATGGTTAGTAGGGATGGTGGTTATGCCCACACCCAACAGCATGAGCTCCCATTCACCAAGGTTGATCATACTACTGCCATCTCTGAATGTCCAACTTGTCAACAACAGAGACCAATGCTGAGATCCCAATAAGAGCATCACTCCTCAAGGAAACCAACTATTCACTGGGTGTCAAATTGATTAAATTGAACACCTTTTACCTTATAATGCACAGCAGTTCATCTTGACTGGGATCAATGCATCTACAGGATAAGGAATTATATTTCCTCCCCCCAAGGACTTAGCAACACTATTTGAGGGCTTAGAGAGCCCTATCAACATGGGGTCTTGTATAACATTGCATTGGACCAAGGGGACCCACTTTGCAAGTAAAGGAGGTACAGTAAAGTATATCCATTGGTCCTATCACATACTGAACCACCCAGAAGCTACTGGCCTGATACAGAAATGGAATGGCTTGTTGAAGGCACAGCTGAGATGCTAACTTGGAAGTGATACCCTGTCATCCTCCAGGATGCTACATATACCCTAAATTAATGGTCATTATATGCTGCTATTTCCCTGGTCGGTGAACAACAAGGGTCTAATAAGAAAGGGTGAAAGTAGGAGTGGCCCCATGTACCATTACTCTCAATAATCCACTTGGGGAAGTTGTGCTTCTTGTCTAGCAACTCTCAGCTCTGCAGGTTTAGAGGTTCTGGCTCCCAAAGGGGTAACTCTTCCACCAGGAGCTCAGAAAAAGTCCTGTTAAAATTTTGACTATTGCTTCTACCCAGTCACTTTAGGCTTCATACTCTAAGAGTCAAGCAAGCAACAAGCAGAGTCATTGTCCTGGTAGGTTTAATTGACTTTGATCTTCACGAGGAGGTAGGGCTCCATTACACAATGGGAGATAGGAGGATTATATTTGGCATTCAGATGATATTCTTGGACATTTCTTGGTACTTCCTTGCTCAGTTTTGATAGGAAATAGACAAGTGTGGCAATCCTGGCCTGAAAAGGGCATGGTGACCAGGGCTCAGACCCCTCAGGATTAAGAATCTGCATCGTGTTACCAGGTAAGCCACCTACACTGACAGTTGCTCTCCAAGGACAAAGAGAATCTAGAATGGGTAGTAGAGAAAGGAGACATCGAATATCAGTTGAGGTCTCAAGATCAGTTGTAGTAGCTGGGTCTGTAGTTTATCTCACTAATCTTGCTCTTGTAAGTTCCTCCAGGAAATGAAGCCCACCTAAGTCCTGAAGTTGCTGCTGCCCAAGTTTGCTCTAGGAAGCAAGTGGGTCTGAGCAGCAGAAGGGGTGAGTGCACTGTGGCACACTGCCCAAATGTCCTGCGTCAGGACTGAAGCACTCATTCCCCCGGCTGCTAGAAGTGTTGGCAACTGACAGCTCGCAGCTAAGTCCCTCCCTGGGGACTGCTTTCAGCTGAAGATACCTGCCTCACCCAAGGTCATGTCCCCATTCCAGGGGCAGCTCATACATACAATGACTGGTCAACGTGGGAGTACCAAGGCCTGGCTCCCTCCTCTCAACTGGGGACAATTCTAAAGGACCATCCCAGCACCAGCGCTCCCCATGAGGTCAACTGAGCTTTGGGTGGCAACCGCATCACAGTTCAACTTCTCTCTCTGCCCATTTCTGTGTCCCTCGTGCCCTTCAGGTGGAGACAGATCCTTGACAGCGCTCCGCAATAAACTTTCCGCATGCAAATCTCTGTCTCGGAGTCTGTTTCCCAGGAAACCGGGCTTGTGACAAACTGTTTTACAGTGGTACTCTTGGGCACTACCCAAGTGAAATACTGGGTGTAGTTGCAGTGCTGAGGAGTTATTGCTTCCTCCCTTACAGTGTTGAGGAATCCTCATGAGCCTGAAAAATCAACACCAGCGACTGTGAAGGAGACATTTCTATTGGTCTGTCTTCCTCTAGCTACCCTGGGAGAGAGACTTTTGCCATTGATCAATTAGACAACGCCAATCCACTGAGCTGCGCTCTGAGGGTCCTGGTGTTAATTATTCTTGCAGCAGCCTCTACCCTGGGCCTAGCCCCACAAGACTAACTCATAGGGTAAAATAAGTAAAAGAGAGTTGGAGACAGAATGGCATTCACATGTCATTCTTATTTATCTGTGTGGCGACAGCTGAAATCATTCTTGATGGATGGTCCCACAGTAATTCGGCAGGACTGGCTATAAAAGTTGAATAGTGTGTGACATTTTGAGCAGCAAGAAACCTGGCATGTCTTACAGCTCATCTTTCCAGTAATTTCCTTTAGAGCATCCTTAGCGCGCTGTACCAGCCTTTTCATCTGCCCACTTATCTGGGGGAATGGGGGAGGATGGTGACAACGGTATAAGGTTTCTGTCCGTAAATCCTCTATACTCAACTGGGACAAAGGCAGACCCATTAGCAGAGATAAGTGAGTTGCGATGCCCACGCTATAAATCGCCCATTGAAGACCTCAGCATGTGAAAGCAGCGGTCTCAGATGGAACAATGAGCATAAAAAGTCATGTCTCCAGATTGGTCCTACCAAATTCTTGGCCTGGGATTTCACAGCGCTTCCTAAAGAGAAGGTACATTTGCCAAATATACTGCAAGCCCTGGCATGTATCAACAATATGGCTGTCATTCTAGTATTAGAATCTATCCTCATATTTTCCTGCGAATAGCTCCCTTAACTATGTACTGTGGACAAGGTAACAATTTGACCATCTTTCTAGAATAATTACAGCTTTCCTGAGACTATATTGTGACAGATATAGTTGCCAATTATTGATACATTGAAACTGGAGCTGACCTTCAGCTTCCGGGCTCAACTCTTAATGAAAACAACTGCAAATACCCCGGCAGAACTCTTATGTAACAGAGAACAGCAATGAAAACTGTGGGAATTATTTTAAAAGTCAAAAGCTGGTTCTATGAAAAGGTTTTTTTAAAAGACAGACCTCTGGCAAGAGTTACCAAGAATAAAAGAGAACCGGCCATGTCATTCGTGGAGAGCGGGAGGCGCCTGGTTCCTTTCGCTCCTCCGCCTTCGGAGTTCACCTTTGCTCAGGAGGACAGTTGACAAGGAGGAGGGATGCGACCAAGTGACCCGCGACCTGCGTGCGGAATTCTGGCCGGGGCGTCGTCAGAGTCCTGAAGCGCCTCGCTACTCCCTCCGGACGGGGATGGGTCGTCTGTCCTGTCCGATAAACGCGATGGCATCGTCTGGCGGCTACGGACATCTGAGGCCAGGCTCGGCGGTGGCCGGTCCAGGTCCTCTCTAGTCTTTGTTCGATGTTCTTCGCCATCCTTCTGGCCTTCCTCCTCGCCATCGCCTGTCTGATCGTTAAAGAGTTGCATGCTGAGAATTTGAAGAATGAAGATGATGTAGACACTGGGCTATCAGTATTCTGGACTCTGCTTATAATATCCGTAGCAGCTGGATTTTCCTGTTGCAGCTTTCCTTGGACAGTGACTTATTTTGATTCTTTTGAACCAGGAATGTTTCCTCCTACTCTTCTTTCACCTGCCAGGTTCCAGAAACTAACTGGACATTCTTTTCATATGGGCTATAGCACGGCAATTTTGAATGGCGTTGTGGCTGCCCTTACTGTGTAGCACGGTGCCTCATTAAACCCACAGTGAAGCAATACTGTTGACACAACTTAGTCATGATTGTTTTGTAACAACAAGAAAAAACATCACTGCCTACTCAGAAGACCAAAAAGCCTGCTGTTCATTATGTGGTTCAGATATGTGTCATAATCATCACCATTATGGAGGACCTTTTAAAATATTGTCCTAGAGTCTAGGCATGGGGAATATCTGAATGTTAAGTTTTAAGTACTTTCTTAAAAGTATAAGATGTTTATCTCATCTTTTTACTTTTATGCATGCAGTTGTTTTTTTTTTTCTTTTTTTTTTTTTTTTGAGACAGAGTCTCACTCTGTTGCCCGGGCTAGAGTGCCATGGTGTCAGCCTAGCTCACAGCAACCTCAAACTCCTGGGCTCAAGTGATCCTTCTGCCTCAGCCTCCTGAGTAGCTGGGACTATAGGCATGTGCCACCATGCACAGCTAATTTTTTCTATATATTTTTAGTTGTCCAGCTAATTTCATTCTATTTTTTTTATTAGAGACGGGGTCTCACTCTTGCTCAGGCTGGTCTCAAACTCCTGAGCTCAAACGATCCTCCCACCTCGGCCTCTCAGAGTCCTAGGATTATAGGCGTGAGCCACTGTACCCGACCTATGAGTGTAGTTTTTATAAGTTGTAGAAAACATTTTAATGGAAATCAAACTCAAAAACTTGAATCCAAAACAATGCCTACCTTTCCACGTGTGTATCACATTTTTTGCTAAGATACTGATATTACTGTTTAATTGAGATGCAAATATCTTATCTACATGTTAGGAAAGTAAAAGATGCCTACTATGCCAACATTTTATAGAAGCTACTTTTAAATGAAAATATTTAGTTTTAATATTCATATAATTAATAGAAGGTGAACTTATTTTTTATGGGGCATTTCCTTTTGTGGTTTTTTTCATATTTTCCTACTATATATTGAAATGGTACTTTTTAAAATTATTACATCGAGACATCCATAAATGTCATCTCTTAGTGGTACAAACCTGCCTTTAAGAAAAAATAAAAAGCACATTGGCCTAAGTTTAAAATTGAGTAAGTTTATTTTTAACAAAAAATGACTGAAAAAGGTAAATTATCTAAGTCATTAAAATATTGAGAAATTTGAAAAAAGAATAAAAAAGAGAAGATACGAATAAATACAATACAGAAAGAAAAGGAAGAAATAACTACAGACACAAAAGTGATGGTTTAAAAAAGAAAAAAAGCATTGTTAATAACTCTGTACAACTAAAATTGAAAAAAAAGAAAAAGAAATTTCTATAAATATTTAAAATGCCAAAGTTCGATCAAGAAGAAGATAACTAATTCCAGGCCAACAAATATAAAGCAATTGCAATAGTAGTCAAAAGATATCCCATGCCTCAGATGTCAGGTCCTGGTGATTTTATAGGTGAGTTCTCTGAAATTTTCAAGCTTAATTCCTGTTTTACAAATTGTCTCAGAGTTTAGAAAAAGAGTGAAAGCCATCCAGCTCATTTTGAGGCCAGTATAATCTTAATCCCAAGACCATTCAGTGACAATTTTTTTTAAGAAAAGATACTTATAGGGTTTTTTCATTTATGAAAACAGATGTGCAAATCCCCAAAAAAATATTTGCTAACTGAATTCAACAGGATTTTTTTTAAATATCCATCATGATAAAGGTTTTATTCCAGAAATTCAACAATGGTTCAGTATCAGTATACTTAGCAAGCTAGGAATATAAAGAAATGTTCTTAACTTGAAAAAGATTATGTATCAAAACCTATGGCAAATATACTTAATGGAGAAACTTTAGACACAGTCCCTTTAAAACTGTGAATAAGACTAAGATGTCCTCAACACTGTTACTGTTTAACGTAGCCTGAAAATCCTGGCCAATGATAGAAAATGAAAATAATTAAGATGTTGTATTAGTCAGGATTCTCCAGAGAAACAGAACCAATAGTATGTAGATGGATAGTGAGAGAGAGAGAGCAAGGGAGGAGAGAGAGGGGGAGAGAGAGAGAGAGAGAGATTTTAAGGATTTAAGGATTTTAAGGATTATGTGCACTAACAAGCCCAAAATCTGCAGGGTGGGCCAGCATGGTAGGGACCCAAGGAAGAGTTGATGTTGCAGCTCAAGTCCAAAGGCAATCTGGAGGGAAAATTCTCTCTACCTCAGGGGATATTATTCTTTTTTTCTTAAGGCCTTCAACTGATTGGATGTGGCCCACCCACATTATAGATGGTAATCTGCTTTATTCAAAGTCTGCAGATTTAAATGTTAATTACATCTAAAAATAGCTTCACAGTGACATCTAGACTGGTGTTTGACCAAATAACTAGGCATCGTAGCCTATCCAAGTTGACACATAGAATTAACCATCACAGAGGCATAATTTTTGAAAGCAAAAAGATGAAACTGCTATTTGCAAGTGATATGATCATCTTTCTAGAAATAAAAATACAATCAACAAACTCTTAATACTAATAGGAGACGTATATCAGGTTTCTAACCAGAAAATCAACCTTCAGAAATCAGTAGCAGCTCTTTACTCCAGGAATAACCAGAAACTACAAAATATTAGTATAATAGAAATGAAATTATTTACAATAGCCACAAAACTATAGTGTCTAAAATTAACTTAATCAAGAATACACAAGCCATCTCTGGAGAATACAGTGAAGTACTGGCACAGGGATAGAAAAACTGACCAATGAAAAAGAATCGATAATTTAGAGCTGACACACATTCAGTTTGCCTGATTTATTGCAGTGGATTAAAGTCTTTTAACTAAATAGTACTGGGTTAATTTCGTATCTAAATGGAAAAAAAATGAATCTGGATCCCTATCTCACACCATACATATAAATCGATTCCAGAAAAATTGTCAATCCTCATAAGAAAGATAACATAATAAAGCTTTTAGAGGAAAACACCTCATGACTTGGTGTGGGCAAAGACTTCTTTAACAGAACACAAAAAGCACTAGCTATGAAAGAAAAAGATGGTAAGTTGGACTATGTGACATTAAGAGGATGAAAAGGCAGCCAACAGAGTGAAAGAGGATATTTTCAGTACATATATTAGACAAAGGATTCATGTCCAGGCTATACAAGGAACTGTTACAAATGAATAAGAAAAAGACAATCCAAAAGAAAAATGGGCAAAAGGCTTAAGCAGACACTTCAAAAAAAGAAAAAGATGTTAGTAAACTAGGTGCAGTGTTGTGTACCTGTAGAGCTACTCAGGAGGCTGAGGTGGGAGGATTACTTGAGGCCAGGGGTTTGAGGCCAGCCTGGACAACACAGCAAGACCTCATCTCTATTTAAATAGAAGAAGAAGATTTTTAAGTGCCAAATATATGAAAAGGTGCTCAACTTCATTATTGCATTAGAGAAATGCAAGTTAAAACCACAATGAATACTACTACACCCCTCCCCCACCCCTGGAATGGCTAAAATGAAATAGAGATGGAAAATACTATGCATTAGCAAAGATGTGGAGCAATTAGAACTCTCAGGCCATTCTGTGGGAGGGTAAATTAGTATAACCACTTTGAAAAACTATTTCACAGAGACTACTAAAGCTGAATGTATACATACCCTATGACTCAGTAGAAATGTATACCTAAGTTCATCAAAAGATGTGTACAAGAATTTTCGTAGCACTACTGTTTGTTATTGCCAAGACCTGGAAACTACCCACATGCCCATCAACAGTGGAATGAATGAATTGTAGTATAATCATGGAATGCCACACTGTACAGCAATGAGAATGAACAAACTGCACCTAGATGCAAAAGTGTGGGTGATCTTACAAACATAATATTGCGTGAAAGCTATCAGACATGAGAGCACGTAAAGCATGATTCCATTTATATGAGCCAAAAAACAAAAACCCCCCAAAAAATCAAAGTCAAAACCAATTTATGATGGGTATTGGATAAAAATGGACAGGAGGAAGGCTTCTGGGGTGCAGGCATCGTTCTATTTTAGTTGTGTTTTCACTTGGTGGAAATTCATCAAATGACTCATGATTTGAACACTTTTATGTATGTATGCCATACTTGAATAAAAAGTCCAAACAAATTCTAAATAAGAGATTTCTTTTTTCAAACTACTCATGTTAGAGCCAAGGTTTTGGAGATCACCCACATGAAGTTAAAAAAAACTGGTGTGCCAAACAGAAAAAAACGAAAACTGGATCCCAATCTACTGCCACCAATAAATGAGGACCCTGTGGATTCAGGACCTACAGGTGACAGTGAAAACTATGAAGTTAATAGAATAAAATGTAGAAGAATATTTTTATGATCTCTAAAGTCAGAGAAAAGACTTCTTAAATAAAACTTCAAAGGCACAACTCATAAAGCAAAAGAGGAAATTTGATGGCTTCAAAATCAAGGATTTCTGTTTATTGAAGGACACCACAGACAAAAGGAATAGATATATGGCCAAAATGGAAGAAAATGTTTTCAATCTCTAAAAGCAATGAAAAATGAACATATCAAATATGTGAGAAACACCTGCAAATCAACACGAAGAAAAACTGCACCCCCAAGAATATGAACAGACAGTTTAGAGAAGAGAAACCCACTTGGAGAGGTGCTCAAAATTATTTGTAATCAGGGAGATGCAAATTAAAACAAAAATGAGATATCACTTTTTTGTACGTTCTACCGCAAAAGTTAGACAGCTGTATGATGCCGAGTGCTGGGGAGCTGTGAGGCCATAGAGCCGTCTTGCGTTGCTGGTGGGAGTGTAGACTAGTGCAACCATTCTAGAGAAGAAACTGGCACCTCTGACATAAATTAAATAAGCACATGGAAAATGACCCAGCAATTCCCCTGCTTGGTATATATCCCATGGAAATCCAGAGATTCACAAGGTACATGTAAAAAGATGCTCAGTATAGTGTTTTAATCTGGGGGCTGCCCACCATTGAGTAATGCAAAGCATTTAGTAGCAATGGGCCGGGTGCGGTAGCTCACGCCGGTAATCCTAGCACTCTGGGAGGCTGAGGAGGGAGGATCGCTAGAGGCCAGAAGTTCAAGACCAGCCTGAGCAAGAGTGAGACCCCTGTCTCTACTCAAAAAATACAAAGAAATTAGCTGGACAACTACAAATGTATATAGAAAAAATTAGCCAGGCATGGTGGCGCATGCCTGTAGTCCCAGCTACTTGAGAGGCTGAGGCAGGAGGATCACTTGAGCCCAGGAGTTTGAAGTTGCTGTGAGCTAAGCTGACGCCACGGCACTCTAGCAGCCCGGGCAACAGAGCGAGAGTCTGTCTCAAAAAAAAAAAAAGCATTTAGTAGCAATGGATTAGAGGTACCTATAGCCACATGGGTGAATCTTAAAGCTTCGCTTCGTGAAAAATCTAAAAACCAGAATGAAGGCTGGGCGTGGTGGCTCATGCCTATAATCCTAGCACTCTGGGAGGCCAAGGCGGGTGGATCGCTCAAGGTTAGGAGTGTGAAACCAGCCTGAGCAAGAGCGAGACCCCATCTCTACTAAAAAATAGAAAGAAATTAATTGGACAACTAAAAATATATAGAAAAAATTAGCCGGGCATGGTGGCGCGTGCCTGTAGTCCCAGCTACTCGGGAGGCTGAGGCAGAAGGATCGCTTGAGCCCAGGAGTTTGAGGTTGCTGTGAGCTAGGCTGATGCCACAGCACTCTAGCCCAGGCAACAGAGTGAGACTCTGTCTCAAGGAAAAAAAAAAAAAAAAGATGATTTCTCAGATTTAAGAATTTCCCTTCTATTGCTAGTTTATGTCATAGGCTAAATTATATTCTCTTACCCAAAATTCATATGTCGGAGCCCTAACCCCCAGCACCTCCAAATGTGATTGTATTTGAAGACAGGGTCTTTACAGAGATAACTAAGTTAAAATGAGGTCACTGGGGTGGGCCGTGATCCTAGGTGTCTGGTGTCCTTATAAAAAGAGGAAATTTGGAGAGAGGGACAGAGGGAAGACGATGCAAGGACACAGGGAGGAGACAACCCTGCCACACCCTAAGCTCAAACTTCTGGCCTCCAGAGCGGTGAGACAATAAATTTCCATTGCGCAAGCCACCCAGTTACGGCAGCCTGGGAAACAACCGCACTCGGGTGAAGGGATTCCACTTCCAGTCCTGGCTTATGACCATCCTTACCATAAACGGATGCTGGCTCTTCTCAAATGCTTTTTCCATGTCTACTGAAATGAGCATATGGACTTTGCCCTTTAATTACATATCTTCTGGATTGTTCTCAGCCATTATCTTTTCAAGTATTGCCTCTCACCATTTCCTCAGTCTTCTTGCTCGGAACTCCAATTAAGCCTATGTTAGACTTTGTCATTCAACCTTCTGTGTTTCTTAACCTCTCATAGTTCTTCTCTTTGTGTCTGCGCGACATGCTGGCTAACGTTTCCACTTGGTCTTGGTGGTGGCCAGTTCTGTCTTCGGTTGTGACTAACAAGCTGCTTTTCAACCCATTCGTCTCCATTTCTAAAAGTTCTGTTTGGTTCTTTTTAGAATCGACATGGTCATTTTTGGAAGTCTCTTCTTACTGCTTGCTTTTTCACTCTTTTTTGGAATTTTTTCATATAGAGTTATTTTATTATCTGTACCTGATTACTCCAAAATTCCAAGGTGGCCTACGTCCGTTGTTACCCGTTTCTGCTGATTGTCATTCAAGATGGCTTGTTTCCTTACGGGTCTGGAAATTGTGTATCATGAGCTTGTGCTCAGCTGAACTTGGTATGTGCAATCTCAAGGGCTAGGCTGGGGATGTTCTCCTCCAGGGAGGAGTGACTCGGTGACAGTCAATTACAAAACAGAAAAGCAAGGAATGAAAGGTAACGAAACGCCGAGTGGCCTTACACTGTAGAAGCAGTAAGTGCTGCAAGGGGCAAGAAGAGAGATGAGATCTGAAATGGGTCTCAAAGAGAGCGGAAGAAATGGGTAGTTATGTGATGAAGGTCCTTTTTCTTTATTAAAAAAAAAATTCTCACAGTCACATGGTCACAGGCTTTTTACCAAATACAATCACTTTGGAATCCCTGCCAACTTGGCTAAACAAAATAAGCCAGGAAAGGGACAGGTTTGGTGGCTCACACCTATAATCCCAGCACTTTGGGAGGCCAAGGCTGGAGGATCACTTGAGGCCAGGAGTTGAAGAACAGCCTGGGCAACATAGCAAGACCCCATCTCTAAAAAAGAAATTTTTTTTTAATTGGCTGGGCATGGTGGCACACACCTGTAGCCTCAGCTATTCAGGAGACTGAGGCAGGAGGATTGCATGAGCAGTGTCCCCACTGCAAGTATGTCCACGAGCTGCAGAGAAATCCACACCTCTCCACTCCCCCTGCAACTGCTCATCCCTCCAGGTGCTCGGAGGAACACCTGTGGAAGGGCGGCTCCTAAGAGAGAATATCCAGGACGTCCACATGCCTTGACATTGTTCACGTCAAAACAAGTCAAGGAGAAAGTGAGCACTGAAGTGGAAGCTTTTACACCTGGCTTCCCCTGCTCCCTCTGACACGGCACTTGGAGTGCGAGTGCTTTTTAAATTGCTGTTTAAAGGAGAAAAATATTATCCAAACAGCAAGAGAGTCCAGCACATGCATATCACGGGTGCCTCGCTAGCGCTGCCCAGGGCAGCTGGCTGGGTCTCTAAACTAGAGTCATCCTGTCAGTCCAGGAGGCTGAGGAGAGACGTGTCTCCAGCAATCCTCACGGCTCAGAGAGATCCGGTTCCAGCTGCAGAAAGATGCAGATGTCTTCCGTGACCCGCATGACCAGTCTCCAAGGGAAAGGGGGCTTTGCATGCTTGTGATGGCTGGGTCCATTTTTCCTTCAGAATCTCACGGGTGCAGGTGGATTCCTGAAGAAGGTCACCACTAAATCTCAGCATTGACAGATAAGGACAAGGAGAGGAGTCTGAGACTCAGAGACGGATCTGAAGGACCTGGTAATGGAACCCAACATCCCCTGTGGAGAAGCACTTCATCCACTCAAAAAAACACATGAAGCACCTGCTTTGGGTTGGACGTGTGGATACAGCGGCAAATATGAGTCCCCGCCTGGGTCCCCAGTCTGATGAGAGGGACAGCCCCATGAGTAGGCGGCTGAAGAGCTCTGGGAGCCCAGAGGAGGGGCACCCGTCTGCAGTCTGGAGGTCAGGAGCAGTGTAGAGGCCAGAATGATGAGGAAGAGGTAGTCAGTCCATAAAACTTCTTCAATACGGACACTATATATAAAGCCATCAATAAGGGGCTTTGTTTTTTGATCAGCCAGTCCAAGAGGAAGAAAGTCTGTATCCAAGGTGGAAGAAACCCCACAAACAGAAACACAGGTTATCATAGACCCCCCACGCATGTCCCCTGACCCTAAGGGATAACGCAGGAGTGACAAAGGAGGACAGGGGCCGGGAACCACGTGTTTCTTTATCCTCCATTCCCAGGCTCCCTGGCTCAGCACCTGGATTCCACATCTCCAGGTACCATATTCCTGGGCTGTACCAAGACTAAGGCCATCTCATTCCATACTGGCTCTCAATTTCTTTCCATGAAGTTAGAGACATTTTTATTAGCATCATTAATTCCTTGACTTTATACTTGACAGTCCATGCTTTGGTTTTGGGAACCAAAACCCCCTACGCCCACACTCAGCCCAGAACCACGCCTGTTTTTACCGAGACTGTGCTCTCCCGCCTTCCCAAGTGTGACTTTGCACTTCCTGGAGTCTCCAGCCAGGCGAACGGTTTAACTCTTCATCATTTAAGACCTACCTGAAAGATTCATCAGCTCTTTGAGGGAAAGCACCAGAGACAGTTTGTGCCCTGAGATTCTTCGGATCCACCGTGTCAAAATCACTGTCTTGCTATGCCCACCTTGGCTCACGGTTCTCACCCAGTCCTAATCGAGTCTCTCTGTTGAAGACTTGCCTGGGACCAAACTTCCAATGCCCAAAGTCCTCTGACCTTAAGGTTCCCCCGAGAGGCGCTGCCCAAGCTTCGGTGGTCTCCCTTACCGCTCTTAGCAATTAATTGTAGAGGAGGAAACAATCCTTTTCCCTCTGCCCTCCTAGGTTCTAGGCCGGGGCCCTGTGAACTGGGCTGACAGAAAGGACAGATTTACAAGAGAAAAACAAACTGAAGTTTATTACCATTTGCATCTTACATACACATGGGAACACTGACATGAATTACTCAAAGTGATTGGACAGTGTCTTTTTCTTTATTTTAATTTCTCTTAGAACAGTATATAAACTTGTCTCATTTGAAGGAAGTCCAGAAGGACGCAGTCTGGGTCTGCAAGGTGACTCTAGGAACGTTTGAGTCACCCAAGCTTCTTCCTTCCAGCTCTGGTGAACCTCAGACAGGTTCCACCTCACTGTGGGTGAAGACGGGTGATTTAGTTCCCACAGTCACAAGCGCATCCCCAATGCAGGTGACTACGTGGAGGAACGTGGAAAGGGTGCTCATCCACCTCTTAAGAAAATTTCTCAGAGTGACAGCTTTTTTTTGTGGCAACATTCTTTTTTTTAAAATATATATATCTATTTATTAATCTTTAGACACGAGGTCTCGTTATGTTCAGGCTAGACTGGAACTCCTGTCTCAAGTGATCCTCCGACCGCAGCCTCCCGAGTAGCCGGGATTGCAGACTCACACCACCGTGCTCGGTGGGGCAACACTCTGAGTTAGGCAGGACAGGTGTTTCTCCCCCGTTTAGCATATGGGGAAACTGAGGTATGGAAAGTCATAAGGGTGTCCCAGATGGGGCCAGGACCAGAGCCCCGGTCTCAGGGGCTGACAACAAGCACCAGCTAGTTCCCAAAAGGAAAAGCAAGTCACTAAGCCAAGCTGTGGCTCAAAGGGCCAGAACCAAGATGCCCTCGGGCCTCAGCCTCAGACCCGCCAGAGCAGACCTCCTTAGAAACCGGACATTCCGGAAAGGCACGCGGAAAATCAACCAAGCCTCTCAGCCAAGAGCTCCGTCAGGACACCTGGCTGCAGGTGAGCAGGAATGCCTGGGGAGGAGAGAGTGGGAGAGACTGCCATCATGAGAAATCAAGGGACAAGCACGTGGCCTGGTCACTCGTACAAGAATGTTCAGAAAAAGAAGAAGAAAAGAATGTTCAGATGTTCATCACAGCTCTGTTGATAACATCAAAAAATGGGACCCAAATGATTCGTCATCAGTAGACTATGTTACAAGGTAAACTTAGGCGCATTCCGATTTTAAAGAGTTTATTTGAACAGACAGCTATTCATGAAGCAGGCTTCGCCAGACCGCAAGAAGGGGGCAACAGCGGAAAACTTCCATAATGTGTTCACAGAAGCACAAAGAAAATATATATTCGATTGCTTAAAGCGTAAAGTCCTAGTTAGAGTTAGTTTGGAGGTTTCTGATCAGTTAAGCTTAAGTTTTGTTTCACTGTTTACATTGAGCTGGGCTCCAGTTTGCTTGCATAGAAACCCAACATGCTAGACCCATCTCAGCCTAATGGCCTTCCAATTAATTTTTTTTTTTTT
>CAUYRT010083908.1:0-17259 GCA_963574885.1 Lepilemur ruficaudatus | reverse complement strand
TGCTCTAAGTAAATTGTTAAAATAAGAATATCAGTCACAATGAAATAATATTTCATCATATGAAAATAATTTGTAAGAAATTTACATTAGATTTTGTGTTATATTTCACCAGAAATGCCCTACATAGCTTTTTTTTTTTTTGATGAAGTGATGAGCAGAGCATTGAAGGTTTTAACATTTGATTTACTTCTGTCAACAGCAATATTTCAGAGGTACGAGTCTTCCATCCAAGAATCCCCAAGCACATGGCGTTGATTGCCCAGCAAAATAAAATAAATCCCTGATTCCCATGTTTTGGAAGCTAAGTTTTAAAAAGTAAAGAAATTCCTTTGGTTAATCAGCCAGTTCAGTGAGATTTACAGTGGAGAAACTAAAAAAATGTGTAGCTCCCAACTGTTAGTCCTCGCTATGAAAAGTTAGCTTTGTTTAAAATTTTTTTTCGTTTTTATAAACTTCTGCAGTTTTGGGAAATTTGGACTGTGATCCAAATTTTCCACTTTGTTGGTCAATATTAGCTGATGTTGCATCATTAGTTCTTTAATTGAGATCACATTTTTTCAAGATACAGCTTTATATACTGTACCTGCTGTGGTCTGAATGTTTTTACTCCTCCAAAATCCATGTTGAAATTCAATCCCCAATGCAACAGCATTGGAAGGTGTGGCCTTTGGGAGGCCATCAATGAGATCAGGTGCCCTTATGAAAGGACTCAGTGACAAGAGTTCACCCCTTCTACCTCCTGCCACATGAGAACACATTTCCTCTCCTCTGGAAGACGCAGTGTCCAAGGAGCCATCTGAGACGCAGAGACTGGACCCTTACCAGACAACTGAACCTGCCAGCACCTTGATCTTGGACCTCTCAGCCTCCAGAACTGTGAGGAAATAAATTTCTGTTTCTTGTAAATTACCCGATTTCAGGTATTCTGTTATAATAGTACAAAGGATATAAGAAAGCATCTAGTTCTCCCCACAGACCAAGAGTTCTCCTATTACTCTTGGTTAAGTCCCTGGTGTTCAAAATCTCTTCCTACAGGAAAGGAGAAGGGAACCAGTAGACACCGTGCACCAGTGTGTGCCAGGCAGTCCGCCAGGCATCTATAAACATGACGTCAGCAAATTCTTACTGCCATCTATAGGGAAGGTACTTTTATTCATCTTATATATGAAGAGATTGGGGCTCATAGAAATTAAATAATAACTTTCCCAAGATAATAAAAACACTAAGATGATGGGGATTGGATTTTAACCCCAGTGTTCTTCAATTCCAAAGTCCATGCTGATTTTTTTTTTGATTATATTGTAGCCCAAATTTCTTACTTTCATATTCTCCCAGAGAAGCAAACACTTAGGCACGAAGAACCTCCAATGAAGTTCCATTAGGGAAGACTAAGGATCACGTTGAACATCAATTCCCTGGGACATAGTGCGCCCTGGTTGCTGAATGAATGAATTGAAGATAATGTCTAGAAAGATATATGCAACTAAAATATTCAGATAATTTTGGGGAGAGGGTAATCTCTGAATTTTTCTTTTAACAATTGGTATTTGTCATTTTTCCAAAACATTAAAAGGTTCATTTCAAAAAGAAGAGACAGAAATGTAAATAACACTTTAGGCCCAGAGGAGAAACCACTTCTTCTTAAATAGCCCAAACTCAAAGAAAACCATCTGCACAAAGATCTTCTACCAATATTACTGGGGGGAGGGGGAGAGAGAGAGAGAGGGAGGTAGAAAGAGAGAGAGGGGACATGTACTTGGCCAGAGGTCAGGACAGCAACCCTACCTTTATCCCAAGCAGCCCATCCCTCATTGTAGGTGAGACCCCAGTCTGGAATTTTACACCCTATTCACCAGGAGATGGCCCTACACTAGACTGTTAGGTCCTCGTGCTGGGAGGATAGATAGCTTAATGAGTCAGTCTAGCCAGTAGTTGTATTAGTCAGAGTTCTCCAGAAAAACAGAACCAATAGGAGATGGTATATAAATGTAGACAGAGATATATAGAGCTATATAAAGAGATTTATTGTAAGGAATTGGCTCACATAATTATGGAGGCTGTAAATCCCAAGATCTGCAGGGTGAGTTGGCAAGCTGGAGACCCAGGAGAGCCACTGGTTTAGTTCCAGTCTGAGTCTGAAGGCTTGAGAACCAGGAAAGCTAATGGTCTAGTTCAGTCCAACAGCAGGAAAAAAGTCAATGTTCCAGTCCAAAGGCAGTCAGGCAGGAAGAATTCCCTCTTACTCAAGGAAGGGTCAGCCTTTGTCTTCTAGTTAAGCCTTCAACTGGTTAGAGGAGGCCTGCCCACATTAGGGAAGGTGTTATGGACTGAATGTTTATGTACTTTCAAAATTCATATGTTGAAATCCTAACCCCCATGGTGATGGTATTAGGGGGTAGGGGCCTTTAGGCCTGATTAGGACATAATTAGGCCATGAAGATGGAGCCCTCAGGAATGGGATTAGTGCCCTTATAACAGAGATCCCAGAGAGCTTTCTCATTCTTCTTTCCACCATGTGAGGATATGAGAAGTTGTCAGTCTCTCACCAGAACTCAACCATGCAGGCACCCTGATCCCAGAATTCCAGCCTCTAGAGCTGTGGGAAATAAATGTCTGCTGTTTACAAGCCACACAGCCCATGGTACTTTGTGATAGCAGCCCAAATGGACTAAGACAGAAGGCAATCTGCTTTACTCAGTCTACATATTTAAATGTTAATTTCATCTAAAAACACCCTCACAGCAGTACCTAGAATAATATTTGACCAAATATCTAGGCATTCTGCAGCCCAAGCAAGTTGACACATAAAACCAACCACTTTTGGAGTCATTTCAAGGACTGGAGCCTCCATTTCCACCCATGCTGCTTGGTAAAGGTGCTTCAAAGCACTTGTTTCTTTTCCTATAACACATTGATCAGGGTTCCTAATTGCAAGCAACAGAAACCAAATCAGGTTAACGAATGCAAAAAGGTATCTGTTGGAAGGATTTCGGATCACTGACAACATGGATAGGACAGTTAGAGAATCATGATTTGAATGTAACAGGCATCCAGGGAGGCTGGGGGTAGGAACTAGCTTGCCAGGGCTCTGCCACCACCAGATTATACATGGCCTCACCACTGGACACTAAAGCCACACAGCTGCCATTGTTAAATCCCTGTCATGGTTGTGAATCAAATCTCATCATTTACCTATCTCTGGGTTCCTCATTCAAGGATCAGAGTCCCTGGTGGGAGTGTCTGATTGGCCCAAGCAGGCCATGTGCCTCCATCCTGATGCCAGAGGAATGGGAGTGGAAACATCATCTTTCCATTCTGGCTTCTGTGGTGGGGGGTAGGGGCCTGCCACCTACCCACCAACAGGGGATTCCCCACAACAAGGAAGTGCTGGGAAGCCAAAAAGTAGCCATTGTGCGCTGCAGGCCTGTTAGAACTGATCTGCTATTCATGTGATCGGTCAGTGCTCAGAGTAAAGTGAACTCAAGGCAAACAGGCCAATTAGTAAGCTTGGCACAGGGGATTATAGTCAGAAGCAGGAAGCACCGTCTGAGAAAGGGCAGTTTGCTTGCTTTTAGATGGCCTTAGTGTTTGAGTCCCAAGCAGAAATTTTGGAAAGAGTCCCTTAATCAATTAGCCTCCTGAAAAGTACTTAGTGTACATTGGTTATGCACCTGGTATGGTACGTACAAAAGAACTACCCTTGCGAGATAAATAGGCCCTCGGCCTCTACCCCTTCAACTTGCAGACTATTTTCACTTAGCGGGAAAGAACAAGGAGGAAACTGTCAGAAGCTGGCCCCTTGCTCTGTCTGGAGTTCATTTCCCATTTCTCCTTATATCCTCTGGGCCTTCTGTCTCCCTATGCCCACAGGTCTCAGTTCCCAGATAAAAACTTGGACTAAGTTGAAACTAAGTGTGGATCAAGCCAGTGACCACACCCAGGGGTCTCTTTCTATGGGAAAGACTCTTCTGTTTGGAAACCAGTTCCCTTTGAAAATCTAATGAAAGCTATACACGCCCCCCCCAACTCCAAAATGTATGTCTTCTGTCAAAAGATAAAATTTCAACAAATTTAGCTAAATAATCTAATTGGTTTTCTTTTGTAAATCATGAATCAGGCAAGCATCTCATCTAAAAATAGAGGCATGACAGAATTATCGATTTTTATAAAGTAGCTGAGCAGGAACAAAGAAATAGCATAATACAGAAAATGGATTGGTTAACTTTCCTTGGAAGGGTTAAAGCAGAAGGGGCTTCCTTATCTTCTGGCCAAAACTGGTCTGTTTAGAGATCTGGCTATTATGTCTCTCTCCTGATTTCTCAGGAGGTCAGTGAAACAACTTTTTGTTTGGTGATGTGGAACTTTAGCATGAGTGACTCCATTTTGGTCTGGTCTGTTGGGGCCGAGTACAAGAGCTCAGTCCAAATCAGTGGTCACCTATAAGTTTTATTTAACACTTCACAAAACACCAAAAATTTTGCAAAACACTTGAGACGCTTTACAAGCTTCCTGAAATTCAAAGGAATCTAAGAAGACCAAATTAAGAATGTGTGTTCTGAGATTAAGAAAAGAACAACCTTCCTTCCTTTACCTTTAAAGCAGAAAACCTGGAGGAAAGATCAGCTGTCTGCGGGAGATCTCTGGACTCAACCACCTTCTGCCAGACAAGAGGGCTCAGAACCAAATTCACTAAGAACTCAATGGAATTTCCTTCCTTTCCTTTATCAATACTGAGAGATACATTCACTTCTTTGCTGCCCTGCAGTTTTAAACTGCTCAAGTGTTACAAATTTTTAAAAATCCTCTGAATATTGTAATGTATTTCAACAGAATGGAATGTCTAGTCTATTAGAATAGAATAGCTTTTGAGCAAGTAAATTCCTTTCAAGGACCACAATTCTGCTATTACCTGGGATCAATACCGCAGAAGCATTCTTACCCTCACTCTGCAATTCAGCTGCTTACCAAGTCCTATCCATTCGTCCTTAGAATGTTTCCAGAATCTGGCATCTCATTTCTGGGTTTTATTGGGTTTTTTTCCCCATCAGGTCTCTACAATCTCATACCTGGACTACTACAGTCAACTTTTAATTATACTCTCTTATTTTCATCTTCCTCCAATCCATTTTATACAATAGATTGTTCTTCCCCAAAATATCAATTTTATCGAACTGATGCCTTTATTGAAAGCTTCCGCATTTTCACTGCCTACCGAATAAAGTTATAACTCTGCAGTGGAACCCTGTGATGGTTTGTGCTGAGTTAATTTTGCTAATGTGGAAATACATTTCCTCAATTCCCTTCCTCAGAGAGTTCCAGATTAGTGTTGCCCAAAGAGGGAACTGCATGGTATTCAGAGCACAGGGCAAGGGTGCAGCCACTGTTTGTGCCCCGGAGGTCGGAATAGTCCCAGCTTCACGGCTCACACACATAGCTGTGGATCCCCTGGCCATCGGCTTGCGGTTCCTTGGGCTTCTGCCAGATCTCATCTTTCAGCTCCTCCAAGTCCAGGGCCAGGTGCTTGTGCGGCTCCAAAGCAAAGGGCACCAATTCTCCTGCACGTCCCCTGTGTCATCAAGGCTGGAGGTGGCGAGAGACAAATGGGGACTCAGTTTGTTCCTCAGGTTTCAGCCTTCTCAGATCCCCATTTGCTCTTGTCCTTTCCTATTTCCTATCCAGCTGTTCTTCCTGACTGCCAACACCTGGCCTCTGGGGAGGGCAGGCCCAACACCAGATGCGAAGAAGCAACCACCTTGGGCAAATCCCCCCACCATTCCCCATGACGGCTTCAGGGCTAAGCCCTGTACTAAACCACTTTGAATGGTTCTGCTCCTCTGATCAAACCCCCACTGGGGCCTGGCCCTCCCCATTGCCTGCTTCACCTTTCTACAGACTTCTGCCCAGCACTCCAAGCAGGTTAGTCAATCAGCTGCCCCAGGCATGTTACGTGAGCTCCTCCTGGGCACCAGTGCTATGGCCTTATCTTCCCCGGGCTCCTCCGTAGTCACCTGAATTCCACCCCCTACAGGATCCAACACAAGTCCTCCCTGTAGCTTTCCTTGACCACTTCAGTCCCTGGTGACCTTTTCCTCCTGCCGTTGACCACAATGGAGCTTCTCACTTTTTCTTAATAGGGTAAATGTGGGAAATGAGCCCCAGCGTTCTGGCTGCTCCTGATACCAAGTTCCTTCAAGAATCAAGGGATTAGTATCTCAGCACTGATAATCCACTTGCTTCCATTTGGAAAGTCTGATGCAAATCTTTTTTCTGTAACAACAAGGTAAAATTTAAATTATCTTGCAATTGAAAGAAACATTATTGCACAGTGATCCAATATAGACTTTGGAGCAAATGAGTTCTGAATTTCAGTCTCCACTACATCAGTTACAAGAGGAGATCCAGGTGCAAATTATTTGGTCTTTTTAAGCCTCAGTTTCCACAGCTATAAAAGAGAAATAATCATGTCTACTTCACAGGGGTGGTTGTAGAGACTTAATTTGGATAATTTGGATAATTAGAAACATTATTAGATAATTTGGAACAAGTGTACAATGTCATGCATATAAATTTGCTAGTGTTTGCTATAATTATTATACATGTTTATTGATTATTCCAACATAAAAGCTATTAATAAACTATTTGCAAAGAAATAAATGTGTAACATTGTTAAACACTTACCTTGGATTGGGTGCTAGACTACACACTTTCTATAACTTATTTAATTTTCCAACAACCCTATGGGCTGGGTACCACTAAAATTTTTAATTTATACATGAAGATACCTCCATGTAATTTACATGGCCACAGTAGCAGAGTGTTTCTCCTACACACATGCTGGGAAACACGCATGCTGTTTCCTTTGCCTAACATAACCTTTGACCCTGCCCTACCCTTATCTTTGTAATTATACCCTCCTGACCAGAGTGCAATGCTAGGTGTGGCCAAGAGAGCCCCAGAGCAGGAAGGCTGTTTAAAATGAGTCACATAAATGGAAAAACACATGGTTTTTCCATCTCTAATGGTAGGAAGGCTGCTAATGACTCCTGTTATATATAGGTTGAGGTGTGTTCCTCAAAATGATATGGAAGCCCTAATCCCCAGCACCTGTGAATGTGGCCTTATTGAGAAATAGGGTTTATACAGATGATCAAGTTAAGATGAGGTCATTAGGGTGGATCCTAATCCACTATGGCATCCTTATAAAAAATGAAATTTAGACAACAGAGATGGTCAGGTATAGAGGAAAGATGATAAAAAAGACACAGAGAGAATGTCACCTACAATCCAAGAAACTGCTGAGGGCCCCAAAAGCTAGGAGAGAGCCTGGGACGGGCCTCAGAAGGAACCAACCCTGCAGAAAACCTTAACTTTGGACTTCTAGTTTCCAGAACTGGGAGCCAATAAATTTCTGTTTTTAAGCCGCCTAGTCTGTGATACTTTGTTGCAGAAGCCCCAGGTAGCTAAGACAAGACCTGGTCATCTTTCCGGACCAGAAGCCTCTCCATGTTGCCAGTGTCCCCCCAGGACCCTGCTCCCCTGACTTTTGGAAAAAGATTTGATCATTCTTGAGGGCAGATACCAGACTCTGTATTGGATGTTTTACGTTCCTCGTCCCATATAATCTGAGTTGTTTCTACTATCCCCCTTTTAGAGATGAGTAAATGGAGACAAAGAGATGTTAAATAATTGCCCAGGATAAGTGATGGAAGTGAGATTCAAACCCACGTCTAGTGTGAAAGCCAATGCTCTATTTCCACTATTTTATTCCATCAAATAGCAGATGATGCAACTCTCCAAATGTTCCTGTCCTCTGACTTTTCTCACCTTCTCTACACTTCCCATAGGAGACTCCCATAGCTGCAAAAGGAAACTGAGAGGCAGGGTATTCCCTTAATAAGGCTGAACCCCTACCCAGGGTCACCAGAAGTATACACTTCCCCAGCTTACAGAGATATTCAAGGAAATCTTAGCTAATTAGACTGATTGCAGAGAGTGTCAGAAAGCAATTGAAGAAAAGGACTTACAGGATGTCTTTAAAGTTGCAGTTTTATTGCTTTCAAGTATACATGAAATATAAAGTAGGCCAACAAAGTGCTGCCTGGGGGGGGAATCCTTGGGGGATCTGCTTTAATGAATAAATAAGTATGTTTTTGAAATTAGCTTTCCATTGTTTATAGTAAATCCCCATGCAAGCTTGAAAGTGGTTGCTTTCTTATTCATGAAAAGAATTTCCCTCTATTGTCTCGCTCACCCTGCTGGGGGGGATGGTGGTTATTGAAAACTTCAGTTCAGGGAAGGCCACTGATACGGAACCGCCAGTCAGAGCCAAGGTCAAAGGGCAGAAGTGCATGGTGGTAGGCCTAGCCCCAGGAGGGCCGCAGACACAGACAGGGTCAGATGAACGGGTATGCTTGGATCCCGACAGGCTCAGTCATTGGCCCTACTTGCTCTGATGAGATTTTCTGAGAAATTCTCTTAAATTCCCTGTTATTGCCATCCTGGGTCTTCCTGATTTCCTACATAGCTCTGCCTGCACCTCTGCAAATAGACTCTTCCTTAACTCTCTTCATTTGTTGCTGTATTTTATTTTAGGGACACAGTTGCTCTCTATCGCCCAGGCTGGAATGCAATAGCATCATCTAGCTTACTGCAACCTCGAACTCCTGGGCTCAAGAGATCCTCCTGCCTCAGCCTCCTAAGTAGCTGGGACTACGGCATGTACTGGGTTTTTTTTTTTTTTTTTTTTTTACTTTATGTAGAGACAGGGCCTCACTGTGTTGCCCAGGCTGGTCTTGGACTCCTGGCTTCAAGTGATCCTCCTGCCTCAGTCTCCCAAATGACTGGGGTTACAGGCATGAGCCACCACGCTCAGCCCATTGACTCCCCAGCCCACTGACTCTCTTAAGTGTACTATCTCCCTTCTGCTGGGATCCTGGCATATTACTGTATCTCTAGTACCTAGCACTTTGGCAAATAGTAGGTACTCAATAAATATTTGTTGGGAAAAAATTGCATCTACAGATGAGGAATAGACTTTGTCTCAGCTTTGAGGTATTTCTGCTCTCCCTTCTCTCTCTTCCTAGCTCCTTCTTTCTCTACATTCCTTTCTCAAATTTTTGACTCTTCAGCCTTTGGTTTATAATCTTGCTCCCAAATTGTCCCCAGGAACTGAGAACTCAGGCGGCAATAGCTCACCACAGTTACCCATCACCTCCTGGAAAAAGAAAACTAGACTTTGAAACTTGGGACATTCAAAAACCTGATTTCCTAAACCAGGGTTTGGATTCTGCCTAAAATGTCAGTGGAAAATGTGACACAAGAGGTTGGTGAGATGGGAGACATCTGTGCATGGAAGTCAGTGGACTGATGAATTAGCAGTATGCCCCACCCGGCCTGAATACAGTGGGCTTGTGAAGGGGAACTCTGGATTCATACATGCTGTGCCAGTGCACTTGGCATGTTAGCATGCCGACCTTCTGGGATAAAAGGCTGTCTCGTTTTCTGGGCCCATGGTGAAGTGCTAAAGGAGAGAGAGCAGCTGCATTGGGCCCTTCTTTAGGTAAGGCCACAAACCAGGGCATCCGGACAGTGAAAGCAGACTGGACATTATTAGTACATACAAAGTTCATTATCAGGGATCAGAAGTAGCCAGCAGTAGAACCAGCAAAGAACACATTCAGCTGGAGCTCCTAGCCCTTATAGGGGAGAGATAGGGCGCCAAAGCCTCGATTATTGATAGAAAACTTGATCTCTGTTTCTTTTTACCCTGATGTTTTTTACAAATGCCTGTATTGTAGCAGGGGCATTTTCTGTGGCTTTTAGAAGAAAGTATCTGTGAATCTCAAGCCTCTCATATCTTTTTGTTTCTGTTCCTCTTGGTATAAGTATTTGCTGAATATCGGGGACATTCCCTGGAGATGGAGGTTCCCAGGAGAGGTGCGACAGCCTTCAGCCTTTCAGACATTTGTAGCAGGTACTTGCTGGGGACAGCAGCCAGCTGAGAGTGAATTCAGCCTGGGTAGCAGTTCTGGCTCTGCCACTGTTCATTAGCTGTGTGACCTCCACCTCTCCGCATCTGGGTTTCCACATGACTACAGCAGGGATAATCCCTGCATCATAGCTTTGTTGGGAGGATTAAGTCAGGCAACATGTGCCCAGCACCTAGAACAGTCCCCAGCCCTTCGTAGGCCCTCGGTAAGCGGCGGCCGCAAGGACGGCTGGCTGCAGGGCCTCCCTGCATTGGGCGACCACAAAGAACGTGGTGATGGTGCATGATGAAATGAATCCCCTTTGTTTTCCCCATCCTGACAAAAGAAGTCCCCTGGCTCTTGCTGGGTGTGAAGCAGCCAAAGCAGAATGAGCACTAAGAGCCCCTTTTGTCCTGGCCGAGGCCTCATTTGTCGGACGCAAATGCTGCTCTGGCAGTCCTGGAAGCCTGGCCCACCGTTACAAATCTGTTTGGGTTGGAGTAGCACCAGTCCGCCGCTGCGACGCGTCCAAGCTCCCAGGCTGCCCCAGCGCAGCGGTGGATTCATTCGGAGTGGCCCTGCACACGGGGCTCTTGGAACCTGGTGCTTTAAATTCAGAGAATCAGCAATTAATTTTGATGACCTTGCTCCTCTCTGGGTGGAGGCTCCCTGGGGAGCTCTAGCCTGCCAGTGGGTAGGATGACTTCTGGAGGGACTGCCCAGGTCCCGGGAGCAGCGCTATTGGCGTTGGGAGGGAGAGGTCCTGGGCAGTCTTCTCCCTTGTTGGATGCTCTTGGAGCCTGCGCGTTGTCCGCGGGGCTCAGGGAAAGCCACTGCTTTTGCTTCGTAAGTTGTTAAAGAGAAGAAAAGGCGGGACTTTAAACCCAATTTAATAAAAGAATTCATTAGAAACAGCTCTTCATTCTGCTCAGATGGACTACCGACTCGAAGACAAGGACAGCTTGGAAGCTAACTTCTGGGGCAGAGACTCAAGCCTACCAGCACATACCAGGTACCCGTGTGTGTGGACCAGGCTGGCACCAGGCTCCGGCTGGGAGTGCCACACAGCCACACCCCTCTGCACAGCCACACCCCTCTGCACAACCACGCCCATCTTCGCAACCACGCCCTTCTGTACAAACCACACCCCTCTGCATAACCACGCCCCACTGCATAACCACGCCTCTCTGTACAAACCACACCGCTCTGCATAACCACGCCCCTCTGCGCAATCACACTGCTGCTCAGGCCGTTTGTGTTTCCTGCTGCTTGGAGAGCAGGGAACAATCAACAGGAACAGAACCATAAATCTACAGAACTTTATTGCAAGTGAACTCATGAGCTGTCTTTTCAAATATTTTTAATTTATTTTTATTTATGTATTATATAAATTATACAGAATATATAAATTATATATAATATATTATATAAATTATACTTATTTATATATAAATAAATATATATTATTATACTTATTTTTGGTAAAATACATGTAACGTAAAACTTACCATTTTTTTTAACTTCCAGTGGTGTTTTTTTTTCTTTTTTAAAAAATTTTGTGTAGGCCGGCCGCAGCAGCTCACGCCTATAATCCTAGCACTCTGGGAGGCTGAGGCAGGACGATTGCTCAAGGTCAGGAGTTTGATATCAGCCTGAGCAAGAGCGAGACCCCCGTCTCTACTAAAAATAGAAAGAAACAACTAAATAACAACATTTTTAGTTGGACAACTAAAAATGTATAGAAAAAATTAGCTGGGGCATGGTGGTGCATGCCTGTAGTCCCAGCTACTCGGGAGGCTGAGGCAGGAGGATTGCTTGAGCCCAGGAGTTTGAGGTTGCTTTGAGCTAGGCTGACTCTAGCCTGGACAACAGAGTAAGACTCTGTCTCAAAAAAAAAAAAATTTTTTTTTGTAGAAACGGAGTGTCAAAATGTTGCCCAGGCTGGTTTCAAACCCCTGGCCCTAAGCGATCTTCCTACCTTGGCCTCCCAAAGTGCTGGGATTATAGGCACAAGCCACCATGCCTGGCCCCCCTGTTAACTATTTTTAAGTATACAGTTTGGTAGTGTTTCGTACATACACATTGTTGTGCAGTCCGTCTCCAGAATTCTTCGTCTTGCAAAACTGAAACTCTCTACCTGTTAAACAATCCCTCCCCATCACCCCGTGCCCCCAGCCACTGGTGACCACGATCCTCCTTTCTGTCTCTATAACTTGTTTGACTACTCTAGGTACCTCAAATAAGTGGAAGCATACAGTATTTGTCTTTTAGTGACTCACTTATTTCACGTAATGCAATGTCCTCAAGATTCATCCATGCTGTAGCATGTGCAGAATTTCCTTCCTTTCTAAGGCTGAATAATGTGATGTGCTGTCCTTTAGAACTGCAGTTCTATTAGGGATCCTGTGAGTATGAGACAGAGCAGGGTCGGCCCTTTAGGGTTTGAGGTTTTTATAAGTCTAGAGAGATTGACTCTTTTTATGGATTTCCATCACCCATATTTTTTGTCCATCTTCACCTGCTGCCAGTCAGCCAATTGACAATTGACTGTGTAGAGACCGCTGGGCTGTGCCTGTTCTTTCTACCAAGTTCTGGGGAAGACCAGGCCTTGCATCCAGAGTAGAAGGGGTCCAACCACAGAGCAGCTCTGACACTTACTAATGGTGATGTCCTGGGCAGGTCACTTCCCATTGTGAATAGTACCTCCAAGGTAACACAAAGCTGATATGAATTTTCTCTAGGTTGGGTAAAGATTAAATGAGAAAATACATACATATATATATATATATATATAAATAAATTAAAGCAACAAACATGATACCTGGTAAGTCCTCAACAAATGAATGTTAAATCTTGACACAAAGCAAATTAAAAATAAGATTTTTCTTTTTACTAAACAAAAAACCCAGACAGACTAGTGGTTCTTCCACTTTTTTTGAGTCAGGGACCCCTTTGAGAGTCACGTACATGCATATACAACATGACACCGAATTTCTGGGAATTCTTGAATCTGGTGATGTCCATCCAGACTTCTGACACAAGATCAGGGACCTGAGATCAAGATAGCAGAAGAGAAAACGTCCCTAGCAAATGCAGATCATGTTTTGTGTAGAGTGAAAAAGAAGGCACAGAGTCCTGCATGGTGCTAAAGAGACACTAATAGGGCTAAAGGAGTCGGGTGGATCCAATCAGGAATACTTCTTCATGGATATGCAGAAATTTCCTAAGAACTCAGCATTTAATTTTCATTCTACTGTGGGTGGTTCATCAGTCTTAAGATTTCTCGTTCACTAACCACCCTCTGAAAGCACTTATGCTTGCGCTAGCTACACCAGGTAAGCACTTATTTGTGTTTGTCTTGTGGTTTGGTTGAGTCGATTGCTGGTACAACCTTTGTGCATTCTTCCTCGGGTCAAATGCCCTGGAGAGCCTGTTTGTCGCTGAGCACTGCTCCCAGGGCCCCACAGACGCAACCTTTCTAATGAGATTGCAAGTTAAAATCCATCTGGGCATTGTTTTAAACTTTCAGATACACCACTGTACCATGAGATGGAGTCTGTTCTCAACTGATTTAAAGACACTCCATATATGTCTCTATGGAAGCTTAGCACAGCATGGACAAGCCTGGCCTTGTATTTCAAGGGAAAAAATTTCTTTAAGGGCTCAGATGGCTTAGCCCTAAAATCCAACTACCAGCCTCTCCCTCATAGAGTTATCTGTCTCAAATTCAGGACCAAGAAACAGAATGCAGGGAAACCTCCCTGCATCCCTGCCACCCTGACCTGTTCTCCAGCAGGTCTAGGGCATGGACATCTTGTAACCAATTATGCAAAGTGCTAGTTGTCATTTCAAGCTGTCTTTCCTTGGAGTTATGCCAGCTGCTCTTACAGATACCATTTCTACACCCTCCCCCCTGTGGCTTGGTGTGAGCATTTTACTAAATTTCAGTATTCCTTGCCATCGTTGCTCCAAGTGTAGCATGAAAGATTTATACAGTAACAAAAAGCCTGTTGTCTAAGCAGGTAGGGGAAAAACATATAGGGAGTCTAATCTTCTAATTGCCTAGGAACTGGCAGGTTACCTTGCTCACCAATTATAGAGCCTTTGATTTAAGTCAAATAGCAAGTCTATTAAATCTGATACCTCAGAATGGTTTGAGTAACCCTACTGTTATAAACTACTTTTAAAATGGCAGTAATCTGAAGAATCCAGAGCATGATAAGAAACAAGCAGTCCACTCACGCGGCCAGAACAAATAACACAACTGGCCCCAAACATGTTAAAGCCTTCCAAACTCAGAATCATGGAAAAGATAGCATTGATCAAAAGGATTTCTACTCTTTTTTTTCCTGAGATTTTCCAAAAATCTCAATTTCAGCAAGGCCTAGTGTTCTCAGTGGCAATGCAAAGAAGTCAGGGTTTATTTTTTGTTTGATTTTGCTTTCAAACTAGTACTTTTCTCCTAATCACAAAATGATTCATTCTTCATGGCGAAAGATTGTAAAATGAAAACACAACATAAATGTTACTTAAGATCTCACTAGCAAGACTACTTCAGTCATTTTAATGTGTGTCTTTCCTTTCTTTTATATTTATGTAGATAGATTTTTTTTTACAAAAATTAAACGCTCATAATAAGGTCTTTGGTCTATTGATCTATTTATTTTACTTAGCAATATATTATATTTTCCATACCAATAGATATTTTCCTTAGTATGTTGTCTAATGGCTACATACAGTTGTATCCTTTAAATATATCATAACCCCCTATTTATTGAGTCATAAATAAGGCTTTGATGGATGTCTTGTATAAATATCTTTAACTTCATCTCTGGTTGTTCTTAGGACAACTTCCTAGAAGTTTACCTTCTGTTATTAATACAGGTACATGTCTTCAATCTTAGGCAGACTTCAAGTTCATCCTTTGATTCTACTACTTAGGAGTAATTTCACCACCAAACAATAACACAAATATAGATGCCAAAACAAAAGGAATGAAAATGCCTCCTGTAGACCTAGAAACATACCAAAAATTGAAGTTGTTCATTAAGGAAAGCTTTAAGGCCAGATCAGAGATGAGCTACTTCCTGAAACCTCAAATAGAGAAAATCAGCTATCTGCTGATATCAACAGAGAAATTCAAGAGAAGCTACTAAAACACAACTCTAAATTAAACTTCCAACAGTTCCAAAAGCAAGTGTCATTGAGGAAGGTAATACAGTTAGAAAAGACACAGGTACACTGTGCAAAAACAATGTATTTTTTGCAGCAAGTGATAAACTTCTAATATCTGTACATTAACATGTCAAAGATAAAATAGTTGGTTATATGAGTCACATCTATTTTACTTTCTTTCTTTGTTATGCCTCCCTACATTTAAAGAGTGTAATGGCTTTGCAAAGATTATTATGAAAAATAGCAGTTATCCCACCCACCCGCTCTCATTTTCTCCTTGCCAGAGGCAACCATTTTCATATCTTTTTACCTGATTCTCTTGGCATTTAACTCCATAGTCCTAAATAGCTTATTCAGACACTTTTTTTTTTTACCTAATATTTTTCTGGCTTTTTATTAAATCAGATGACTGAGATTATTTCTTAATTTTTTTAGATGAAATCACTACACTTTGACTTTCCACTATGGAAGATGAGAATTTATGTCTATTACCATCAGAACACACATGCATCTTCTCAATGTAATTATCAATCTACCTCTGTGTGTGTGTGTGTGTGTGTGTGTGTTGTATAATCTTTGTTTGATCAATAACCAGTGACTACATTATTATAATATTCTCTGATTATTTTTCTGCACAATTTTGTTTTCCCTGGAGTTAATAATTATCATCTTCCTTGTTTGCTTAGTTTTGTATGTACTTGCTATTGAGTAAACCTCAACCTCTCAACCACTTTAGTCAAGCATTGTTTAAAGACATCCAATTATCTAAATTAGGACACTCAGATGCATCAACTATGCTGTCACTTTCAGCTTGACGCTCTCTCTCCTGGAAACGACGATTGCCCCAATCTGATCTGGTTGCCCTCATGCCTGGTACACCGGCACCTCACCTTCATCCTGAGGGTCCCTTCATGTTAGATCTTCTGCTTCCTAAAATTTGCCTTCCTCTTTCTTCATTAATTCTCTCAAGAGATTTTTTTTTTAAGAAAGATTGTTTGGGAATTAAACATTTTGAGAGCCAGAAGATGTTTTTGTAGTACCCTCTCACTTGATTGATATTTGACTGAAAATAGAGTACTAAGAACTTTAATGGCCTTGATCCATTACTGTGTAGATTCAGAATTGCTGTGGAGAAACACAAAGCCATTCAGATTTCCAGTCCTTTGCAGGTAGCTTGCTTTTCCTCTCTGGAAGCCTATAGGATCCTCTCTTGGTTTAAGTGGTCAGAAAGCTCATGATGCTTACGTTAATGTGGTGTCATTTTCACCCATTGTTCTGGGCATTTCAGTTCTGTGACATTCTCTTGAGTTAGTAATGATTTTATCCCCTCTATTTTTCTAGTCTTATGTTTTCTCTTTTCCCTCATTTCTGTCTTTTTGTTCCACTTTCTGAGATATTTTCTCAACTTTATCATCCAACCCCTTTTGTGAGTTTCCATTTCAACTACAGTAGTTTTAATTTCCAAAAGCTGTCTTTTATTCCCTTGATTTTTAAAAACATATAGTATTCTCTTCTTGTTTCGAGGATGCTTTCTCTGAGAATATGAATTTTAACTCTTTTTTCTTACATGGCTTCAGTTTCTTCAAGTTGTTTTTTGCTATCTGTTTTGGTTTCCATCTTTATTTTTAGAGGTGTACCTCCAATGCCTAGTGACCCTTGGTTGTCTGCTCACATTTAAGAGGAAAGCATTAAAATTCTGATTAGAAGCTCTCGGCACATGGATGGAGCTTATTGAATGGGAGCTTCAGTGTAAGATGACCTTGTTGAGCCATTTCCTTGGGGAACTTCTGATATTAGTAGCTTTAGGTCTTTCCTCTTGAACTGGACCAATTCCCCAGAGAAGGACCATCTGATCTTGTCCCCGGAGGTTATAGGCCTGGCTGTCAATTTTCTGGAAGCTTAGTGAGGGAAGACACCTGGGAGTCAATGCCCATTTCTACAGTATCCCTATTGTCGCTGTGCCCAGTGTTCCCCAGGCCAGAGACTCCCTCTTTTACCCTCTCTAGAAAGTAAAATTCATCTACTGCTGGGATAGATGAAGAGCAATCCCTGGGCTGCACTGAGCATAAGAAAATATCTAAGGATCAAATTGCTTCTTCTTTTTTTTTTTTTTTTT